>BOPP01000071.1:307144-361454 GCA_017312745.1 Gryllus bimaculatus | reverse complement strand
CCTGGGTACTCAAGCCCACCATCAAACGGTCAAGGTCATGTACACCCTCTAGGTGGGGCCATGAAACCTATGCTCATTAACTACAGTTAGGAAGGTGGTGTTTCTTTTACAAGACAATTTCAAACGTTTTACTATGTTTACACTAATATATCTCTCCAAGCATTTTTATCAATTTAAATGTTCATTAACCACTTGCCTATAGCTTACAAGTAATGCTGTTTGCGCCTTTCGGCCAGTTTTAATTTCTCTCAATATTGTTGCCCTAGCCTAATACTTGTGAAGCGTTTCATGAAAACGTAACAAAGAAAAATGTACTTTACTTTTTGGACGAAACATAAATGCATTCAGAAGTTTCCAAAGCTGCCCTTTTAAAAACTTCGGAGAAATTGAGTAGCAGCAAGAGCCAGGAAGAGACTTACGTTATATTCGGAGAAATTAGTTAAATTTTTTTGGTGCTACTGTAACTTAAATTAAGTTAATACTCGTATTCATGCAATCTTTTGTAAAGTATGCTTTCTAATATTGGTAAACGAAGACCGTCTACAGTCTCTACAGAATACTTTATCATTCTAGAACTTGCTGGCGCTGACCAATTCGCCTCGATCTAACTCCACCGCGGAGAACGTCCGACTTTTGGCTTAGCAGCGTGTGGTTCTGAGGGAAGCTTTATTGGCAACGGCAAACCCACAGAAAGCAAGAACGACGTTTTCCTCATTTTTTGCTCGGGACAAAGAAATTGCTCCGCAAAATGTTTCTTTGAGAGTTCAAGTGACGGGATATTTTGTAAAAGTCCGTTTCCTTCTTTTTCTTCTTCTTCTTCTTCTTCTTCTTCTTCTTCTTCTTTTTCTCTTCTTCTTCTTCACGTTGTTGCCTGTGCTCTGGGAATGTGTTAAGTCTTTAGCGAAGAAAACCAAAAGCCCTCCGCGAGGGAAATCGGAGGGTTCGCGGGTGGACGTGCATTTTTCATCCGGTGGAGGCTGGGGGGGGGGACTGTTTCCACGTTGCGCGTGGGGGACTGGAGTCGAGTGGAATGGGAGGGGAGCGAGGAAACTAGTGAGGAGGCAGAGGAGGGTGGAAAAAGAATGCATGCATTTTAAGTAGGTGCCGAAAAATGCAAGAACATGTTGATGTTGACTGAGCACGCCGACGCCGAGAGGTCAGCGGGCGGTGTGGACGCGGTGGCGGCAGCAAGCGGTGCCAGAGGGCGCTGGGGAAGCGGCGAGGAGGCGACTCCACGGAGGAAGACCCAACCCTGGGGCTGAAGCTCTTTCCATAGTGGGAAGTGGGGACATGGATCCGAAGCTGTTAATAGTAAAAGTTCATGTGAAGGCAATACGATTTCTTAATTGATGTACGCCTTATTTTGGAACACTTCAGTTCCCATTTTTTGCCAATGAACCTGTGGCGGGACTCTTATACAATGAGTTCACATGTGATCTTTGATGCTGAATTGGTCGGAAAGTATGTTCAATGACTCTTTGGCTAGCTTCAACGTTTAGGGCTCTCTGTCAATATTTACTATCTATTAAACTGCTGTGTAAGATGGAATTCCGCAATTAACAAGATTGTGCTCAATGATTCTATTTCTATACGTTTTTTGACAGAGTAATTGGGAAGATATCTTGCCATACTTGACACTTAAAGAGTAGGTAGCTACTGTTCTTTCTATCGAGACAGCTTAAGTAAACTAACTGCGTTTGGTTATTAATCTTTTAATCGCTGTGGATATATATGTCATTTTCCTCTTATCAATTTATTATGTTCCGTGTTTGACCATGAGATTGAGAAAATACTACGGAGTAGATGAAATTTATTACAGTCTTTCATTTTTTATATTAAGATAAGTGTTCATAAGTACATAATTACCAAGCCAAAACTACGTATCTTGTATTCCATATACTTTAGAAAATTTTGGTTATTTTTTATTCAAAGCTACTGGTACTTGCCGCGGCTCAATACTTTGCATTTTGTGGAAGGAAGGTTTTGGTGATCTTCACTTGGTTAGTAATATCGGTGAAGACAATTGGCAAGCAAAATAAAAAAAATTCTGAAAGTAGGTAAGCGAGAAAATAAAAATGTTCAGAATAATTAGTTTCATATGTGATCTTCACTGCTTTTTTCTAATTGAATTCCATCTGTCTTCTTTTCTTTTTGCGTCAAACCTCTTACGTTCCAAGTAGCTAGGTTCACGTTCTCAAAATTCCTTTTCCTATTCCTGTTCTTTGCATGGATCGTCATATGATTGGTCCGGCTGTTCTCTGGATGTTATCAGTAATGGGTGGTCTCCCGGCCGTGTTACGAGCACTGCGCAGGACTAGCTTTGTGATGGGGATGCCGTCTTAACTGCCCCCAATCTGGCAGTATGCATCATTTGGAGCACTATCCTAGATGCGTAACTTTTCCCGCACTCGTAATATCGCAGGTACTGGGCCGCATCTGCCCTGGAAGATATAGGAAGCTTGAGGTGTCGGTACTTCCACCTCTTCTGCCGTTGGTCTTCCCTCGCTGGTGTCCTCCCGTTCTAGGGGAGAGGGCATGCACTGCTTCCTCTTCTGGAGTACTTCTTCGTCTCATCCCTACCCTTTGACCTGTCCGACAAGGGAGACCCTACCAGTAGCTACGCTACCGCCGGCATAGCTCTCAGGGTCACTGGGGTACTCAAGCTCCACCACCAACGTCAAGGTCATGTACCCCCCTAGGTGGGGCCCATGAACCTATGCTCATTAATACAGTAGGAAGGTGGTGTTTCTTTTACAGACAAATTTCAAACGTTTTACTATGTCTTACACTAAATATATCTCTCAGCAAGCAGTTTTTATCATTTAAATGTCATTACACATTGCCTATAGCTTACAAGTCAAATGCTGTTTGGCCCCTTTGGCCAGTTTTAATTTCCTCTCAATATTGTTGCACCCTAGCCTATACTTGTGAAGCGTTTCATGATAAAACAGTAAACAAAGAAAAATGTAGTTACTTTTTGACGAAACATAAATCATTCAGAAGTTCCAAAGCCTCTCTTTTAAAAACTCGGAGAAATTGAGTACCAGCAACGAACCAGGAAAGAGACCTTACGTTATATTCTGAGAAATTAGTATTTTTGTGCTACTGTACTTAAATTAGTTAATACTCGTATTCATGCAATCTTTTTGTAAAGATGCTTTCTAATATTGGTAACCAAGAACGTCTACAGTCTCTACAGAAATACTTTATCATTCTCAGACTTGCTGGCCTGAAATTCCCTCGTCTAACTCCACCGCGTGAGAACGTCCGACTTTGGCTAGCAGCGTGTGGTTCTGACGGAGAAGCTTCTATTGCCAACGGAAACCCACAGAAAGCAAGAACGACGTTTTCATTTTTTGCTCCGGGACAAAAGCAAATTGCTCCCGCAAAATTTTACTTTTGAGAGTTCAAGTCGACGGGGATAATTTTAAAAGTCCCGTTTCCTTCTTTTTCTTCTTCTTCTTCTTCTTCTTCTTCTTCTTCTTCTTCTTTTTCTTCTTCTTCTTCTTCCGGCTTGCCTGTGCTCTGAATGTGTTAAGTCTTTAGCGAAGAAAACACAAAAAGCCCCTCCCCGCGAGGAGAATCGCGAGGGTTCGCGGGTGAGCGGTCGCATTTTTCATCCGGTGGAGGCTGGGGGGGAGGGACTGTTTCCACGTGCGCGGTGGGACTGGAGTCGGAGTGGGAATGGGAGGGGAGCGAGGGAAACTAGTGAGGAGGCAAGAGGAGAGGTGGAAAAGAAATGCATGAATTTAAGAGGTGCCGACAACATGCCAAGCAACATGTTGAATGTTACTGAGCACGCCGATCGCCGAGGGTCAGCGCGCGGTGTGGACGCGGTGGGCCAGCAAGCCGTGCCAGAGGGCGCTGGGGAAGCCGCCGAGAGAGGCGACTCCACGGAGGAAGACCCAACCCTGGGGCTGCAAGCTCTTTCCATAGTGGGAGTGGGACATGACTCCGAAGCTGTCTAATAGTAAAGTTCATGTGAAGGCAATACATTTTCTTAACTTGATGTACCGCCTTTATTTATGGAACACTTCAGTTACCATTTTTTGCCAATGAACCTGTGGCGGGAAATCTTATACAATGAAGTTACACATGTGATCTTTGATGCTGATTGGTAGGAAAGATATCGTTCAATGACTTTTGGCAGCTTCACGTTTAGGCTCTCTGTCATATTTACCTATACCTATTAAACTGCTGTGTAAGATGAATTCCCAATTAACAAGATTGTGTCAATGATTCCTATTTCTATAGTTTTTTGACAAGTAAATTGGGAAGAATATCTTGCCATACATCTGAACACTTAAAGAGTAGGTAGCTACTGTTCTTTCAATCGAACAGCTTAAGTAAACTAACTGCGTTTGGTTATTAAATCAATTTTAATCGCTGTGGATAATTACTGTCATTTTCTCTATCAATTTATTATGTTCCGTGTATTGACATGAGATTGAGAAAATATACGAGTAGATGAATTTTATTTCAGTCTTTCATTTTTTATTAAGATAAGTGTCTAAGTACCAATTACCAAGCAAAACTACGTATCTTGTATTCCATATAATTAGAAAATTTTCGTGTTATTTTTAATCAAAGCTACTGGTACTTCCGCGGCCTCATTCTTCGCTTTGTGGAAAGGAAGGTTTTGGTGAATCTCATTGGTGGTAGTAATCGGTGAAGAAATTGGCAACAAAATAAAAAAAAATTCTGAAAAGTAGGTAGCGAGAAAATAAAAATGTTCAGAAATAAATTATTTTCAATATGTGATCTTCACTGCTTTCTTCTAATTGAATTCCATTGTCTTCTTCGTTTTCTTGCTTCTCTGCTTCTTCTTGTATTTCTCGGTCTGATTGAACAGATGTATGCCACGTAATACTCGTTGCCACCCTTCAGCTAATTTTGGCACATTCCTGTTTGCGGTGAGGCAGGCCTGATACATGATATATGATGCCTTTGAGATCTGAGTAAATTTGGGACGTATGAGAGAAGATGCGTCGAGATAGTGAGCTGCGATATGCGCAGCGGTGGCTGCGGGGGACGGATAGCCGTTGGCGCAGCGCAACCAGACGGGAACAAACGAGGGTCGAGAGAGGTGCACTCCGTCACGATGACGAAGAGAGATGACGTAGCTGCCAGTGTTTCATTATGCCATTAGCTTAGTGAATGGCTCTACAATTCTATCGGAGCGGAGGCTGACGCACCTACACAATTTCTACAGCGTGCTAGGAAGTTTGCATTGCAAATAGATTGTATCAGCTAGCACAAAGTTTGTCTGATCAGTACCGTATGAATTATCCCCATGCGCCAAATTGGCTGTGGCTGTGGCGATCACTTCAAAAACTGATATTGTATTAGTAATAAGGAAGATATTAGTCCATGGTAGGTTTTTTTAGTAAAACAGAATGTTGAAGAATTTAAAACATGAATTGTTCAGACTATTTTATATTTGCGCGGTCAACGCGATTTTTTTTATTGTTGTATGTAAGTGAGGTTTTATGGTTGAAGTTGACTGTAAATTGATTTTTGATCACGGGCATTGTTCATTACCAAGTTGTAATGAAGGAATTCCAATATCCAGAAATGCCAAGAGTCAATCCAGTTTCTCAAAATGGTGTTTTTTGAAGAAAATGGAGGGAAAATATTGAAAGTTTCGGGTATTAATTATCCCATTTTCTATTCTTTCTGTTCATTAATCGTGTTTCTTGTATTATTATTCTTAATTGGCTATTACGAGTGACCCTCCGAGTATACATTTTTGGTTAAAAGTAAATGTAATAAAATATCGAGTAGGTCTTTAAGGAGAAGTTTCGCTAAACAGTTCGTGAATTGACTGTTTATCTGCTGAAGAAAGTATTTGAGCACTATGGTACAAAAATAACATAACCCATACATAACCTAAGTTAACAACATACCAAACGTTTATTCAAGCATTGCAAAACTTAAATGGTAAAATTACACCACACGAGTATCTTACAGGCTATATTGTGCATTAGCAGTTGCTCTCAAATATAACTCTCACTCGAATAGAGCCGTGTATCGCCGGGTTAGGCCTTTTCAAATATTGCGGGCGAAGTCCAGATCATCTCCAAACACACTGGCGTGTGACAAAACAACCCCAACTGCTCACGATACACAAGCCTTTTCGGGTAATGACTACTTTTCTCTTTAAAGTTAAACGGAAGATATCGAAGTTATTGGAAGTTAGTTTCATTACTATTGCGTGAAATGTAACGCTACGTTGTAGCATTAACAAGTGGCCGTTGTCTGCAAGTGACCGACCGGTCAGCTGAGTAAGCTCATATCTAGCATACGCTGTACCTACTCGGACCGGCAGGTTCTAAGGTTTGAACATCGACAGCACCTTTTTTCGACACCACCTAGATAGCTAAGTCAAATTCTCTGCCTGGGGAAGAATTCTTGCGACAGGCTGTTCTGATCGGGAGTTTTGTCAGGCGAAGGCTCAAGTAGCTCGCTAGCAACGCATCACGTCCGACGCACTCTCTCCCCTTCCTCCTCTTGTCATGTGATTACTTACACACACGCACGCGCGCGCACTTGCATGCACTACACTACCACACCCATCGGGAGACCAGTCGGGAGCTTAGAGCTTGACTGAGTGGCGCTCAAAAATTCTTGGAGGGGGAATCTCCCGCAAACAGACATGTCAGTTATCGCCGGATAGTACTACCCAGCGGCTTAAGAATACCACGAGTCCCTGAGGTTGCTATTAGCATTAGTTCCGTAAGTGTAGAGAATATAATATCCATTACACTAATGCCAAAAGCAGTTGACGTGACCTGAAGCGTCACTTTATGAATGATATATTATAGAGCTCCGCACCTCGCATTTTCCCGTCTGGCACCCACCGTCATCGACTCACTCTCGTGCTGCCTAGCTAAATCCACTCTTCCACGTTCCCCTGGCGCACCGCTTCCGCACTATTCCCGTCGACACGCGCTTCTGTCATTCAGCAATACTTCCCCCCACATATATACACACCCACACACACCGAAAAATAAGGAGTCCCTCAGCTTCATTTGTCAAAATATTATTCCCCACATTGTTAATTTTTATTCTTTATTTAAATCGACATGCTAGGTCTGACATCGATTTTTGGGTGTCTTGCTCGACGTTTATTCATTTTTTCTCATATTTTCTTAGAGAAGTGCATCAGATTGTCAACAATGTTTCTTCAATATTCCAGCTTTCCGAATAAGTCCCTTTTAGAGGTTTTCTTTTTTCCTCAACAACCCACAATTTCTGCATAAAATACTTGCTACATGTAACTTCTTTTTAATAACACCGTTTTGTCTTTACATTTCGTATCAGCTAGTTGTCATGCTTGTCGCTAGTTTCTTTCTCATATTTCACATATATTGATTCATTTGTATCAATGTGCTTTAGAGTTTCATATTCTACATTCCTCTTTTATCGCTTCGTATTCCACTTGTAACTTCTTTACTTCGCCCTCAACTTGAGAGGGCGCGTTTTCTTTCCCACGCGACACGAGTTTTCAGATAGTTGAAAAATGAACTATTGTTATTTTACGGTGGTAATATTCAATTCTAGTTCAGTCTATCGTGCTTTAATAATAATATCGTACAAAATTATCGTATATTATGTTTTTCAAATTTGTAATGTATACTACTTTAAATTATTTTAAAGAGAAATTTTTAATTGAGAATACAATTAATTGATAATACAGATGAAAATACAGTACTTTTATGACATAATTACACAACTTTTATTAACCTATGAAAATACATACAATGTATTTATATACATATCGAATCAAAAATAATGAAATATCTTCTTTACTTAATCACGTCTTAGCATTGGCGTGTTCGATTACTTCACCATATTCAGAGTCATGTTACCCCGGATAACATCTGTTTAATTGAAAACTTCACTAATGAATGAACCGAAACGTTACGAGAAAATATATTGGAATTTCAATAGAAAATAAGTTTTTAGTAAGGAGATTTTTTCACAGCATAGCATAGGACTGACGACTGCATATTGTATCGTACGTTAGTCGATCACTGCGACATGCTTTACCTAATAATGCTAAAATGTTTGCTAAATCATATAAAAAGTATTATAGTAGAATTTGGTCACATCGCAAATTTATCGTACCATTTGGTACGATAATTACATCGTACGTTCATCATAACTAATTATCGTAAATGTGCAATAATTATCGTACGTCTGCCAACACTGCCAGGCAATAACCCATTTAGGTGAAAAGTTAACTGACTCACCTACAACCACGACTTTCATAAGCACTATGCTCTTGCACCTTATCGCTAATTTCTTGCCGTCACCATCCGCGGCGCCCTTTCATTATTCGTCCGCTTGAGCGTTCCTTGTTCAGGAGTGGCGCGTCTAATATCTTTCTGTGAAGCGTTAGCGGGTAACCTTGATAAAACTTTGGCAATTTACTTACGCTTCCAGGAAAAATATAGACATAGTTCGATGGGAAAGACTGCGCACATAGACGCGCGTTGACGATTTTATTCTGACTCACGCGCCCTCTATAGAACGCTCTACATAACGGCGCTTGATGTAACCCGTCTGTATTGCATATTCTGACCCTGCGATTGTGAAATTTCTCTCGAGAGAGACAGACACGGAGAAGTGAAGAAGACAGAGACACACACAGAGAGAGAGAGAGAGAGACAACCATACTCGCGGAAAGTCTTTCTTCGATTGAACGTTTTGAAGAGTATGGCGTAAAACGTGATTAAGAATTATATGACCAGTAGCATGTGAAGATTAATACATTACAAAAGCGGAGCATTGCCGGGTCCAGTAGTAAAGAATAATTAAGTATTCGTGCTTTTTGGATATTTTTACAATATATTTTTGAGCAACATAATTTAAACAAAGTTGCACTGGTAATTAGAAACCTACATATTTACCTTTTCTTTCATTGGAAAATTTCTTTATCATGGATATTTTCTTAATATACGTTAGAGAGCAACGTAGCAATTACCGCTATAAAAATAACTACAATATTGTCACAGGCTGAGATGAATAAAAGTAAGCAATTACTCTTTGCTCCAAGTTTTGGAAATTCTTCTAAATTTCGTATGAATAAAGTGCGTGTGCAATTGCTCAGTCTCTCGAGCACTTGCTCCGTCTCTGCACGTACTCTAAACCGGAGAGTAAATGCGCAGAATTGGTATGAATGAAGTTTAACCTTTATACTGAAGATTGAGAACATGCTTCTAAATTTCGGAGGGACCTCAGTAGCAGACTCACGTTTGAAAAGTGAAGTTAAAATGGCCGTACGTATACCGTGTGCTCACATACAGATACAGCGGAGTAAAAACATTATGAGATTCGACGAGATTCTTGTGACATGGATTATAAGAACCTTTACCGATTTGTAATGGACAATTTTATATGGTTGACACGACTTTTTCGTGGCGATCATGAAGAAACAAGAGGTGAAGCTCAAAACAATGAGCAAAAAATGTACATTTTTCTTTGCTACGTGACCGACCATGGTTTTCAAGTAGAAGTGGATAAGATATTGGTGTAGATCAGTTCACCACTGTGGAGGAAGTCTTTTAGTTTCGTCATGCAGAAAATTAAAGGAAAAAACAGTATTGGATACAGTTCCCAAGAACTGCAATAGATCTCCAGCATGCAAGAGATCTGTGGCAGGAATGATGCACTTCGAGAGGAACTCCGAATATTTCGGAGTACTGCTTTTTCAAATTTTGAATAGCTTATATCCGGAGTCTTCGTACCTCCGGAAGCTGGATCTTCTCAAATACTATTCGATATTTGCTGAGCATCTGATCCAAAATTAGTTGAGACTCTGGCGTCTTGTGCTTCTCATCACTGCTGCTACTCATTTCGAGTTGGAAATATGAAAATATCCAGAAGAGAAGAGTACAAATTCACACACGTGCTCACAACTTCACAATGTTCCAACAGAAGCTTCCTCACAAACTTGAACACAAGTGATGTGTGTGGCGCGCGTAACGTATGTAACCTCTTTGTTACTCAGGAAACCCATGTTTAAAAAACTTTGCCTACACTATCACTTGTTCACTACGCGCAAAAGCTCGCGAGACATGAGCAATTTTTTTGGAGACACACGAAGTTTTTATTCATATGAAGTGGAGGTTCTGCTCAGTGCTGCTCAGTAGACTCACTTTGCTCCGGAGCAAGTACTTCCGAGCAAGTGATGATTTTTAAGCACATGATCCAATGTCTTTGCAGCGTACTTGATACTAGGTTGACTAACCTACCATTTTACTCTTTTGAAGGCTTGCGTCAAATATTGTTTGAAATCTTGCAATCAACCGAGAGTTACTAGGCTATCTGGGTGACGCCGCGTCCATGGCGAAGGTGCCGACGTTTCGGTCGCCAGAATAGCGTGGACAGTTTATCTGTTCGATGACACACGTCTCTTAGCTATAGAAGTCCGTTGGGGCACGAGGAGGGTAAAAGAGGCGGTGGAAATTATCAAACACCCCCATAACTTGAACGCTGACCAACGCATTCGTCTACACTTTTTTTGTTGTTGTTTTTTTGGAGTAGCCAAAGGTCGGTGTGGTGGTTCGATCGCATCTTGATCGTATTGACCAGAGGATGCCTGGAAACAACTATTTTCATCCGATCTCGACCGGACGCGGACGTAGCTGTTCCGCAACGTCCGATTACGGACGGAGCGCCTCCTCTCAACCCGCGGGGACCCCGCCCCTCATTGGCCAGTGCACTCACTCCGCATTGGCCGACCACCCGGTCAACCGGCACTAGAGTAGAGGAGAAACTGAGCCCGATTTTAACTCGTGCGCAATACATCTCCGCGCATTCTGTGAATCACACCACTCAGTGAATCTTGTCCCACCTTTTACCCCTACTCGTTTTCCAACAAACCCCAGGGAAAGTCCCGAAATCCTAGATGTGGCGGTCACGGCCGAAAACATCCGGGTAACAACGCCAAAACCAATCCCCTTTCCCCTATCTGATCACAGTCATATCACCTACGCTGTAGGCAGCATACGCTACTTCAGCTGGCCCAAGCAGTGGGTCCCACAACCCACAAATTGGAACGAGTTCCGCTCATTACTCGTCACATCTTCTCAACAACTTCTCCGCAAATCATAGACTCTAAAGAATCTATCGATGCACGGATACACACACTCACTAAACAACGACAGTCGGCTCTCAGGAAGGCAACGCCTGTATTTAGGCGACCGCCTGAAGGATCAATTACCCTTCCACCGGAGAGAGAAACTTCTGCGCGAAAAACGCAGAGCTAGACGGCTCTGGCAACAGTTCAGATGCCTCACATTCAAAACATAGTTGCGAGAGAGCGAAAACTGCCTAAAAGCGGGACTCTCAAACCATCACGCGGTTCAGTGGGAAAAGCGCACGAGAGAGATAGGAACATATCACTCTCGAAAGGGCCTTTTCAAACTTCAAAAAGCCGTAGGTCCGTACCAAACACAAGCACAGCCATTCGAGGACCTGAAAGTGCGGAAGGAAAACCAACTTATCTTTTCTCCGACCAAGCTAAGGCGGAATTCTTCGCAGATATGCGTAGAGAAAGGTTTACAAACCACACCTCGCAAACAGACGACGACGAGGAAAATGCAGAGGAAAGCAACAACACAATACTCACACACTGCACTATCGAAGAAATCACACAAACTATCTCAAGCATGCGCAGTCGCAAGGCACCGGGCCCCAACCAGATCGGTCCCCCAATCCTGAAAGAAGCGCTTCCGATTATTAGTTCTGATCTTACACGCCTTTACAACAGCTGCATCACACTACGTTATTTCCCGGAAAGCTGGAAACACGCGAGTATTTCAATGCTCCCGAAACCGGGTAAAGACCTTACCCTCGCGACGAGCCATAGGCCTATCAGCCTGCTCCCAATCTCACAAAACCTTATACGAGACGAGCAATTTGCCTTCCGACCGGGACATTCAGCCTCACTTCAGGCACTATGTCAGCAGGTCTCCACTGACCTCATACTCTCACAGGATGTACCAGTCGTATACCTCGACATGGTACAAGCCTTCGACAAAGTGCCTCACAATACACTTCTTTCCAAACTAAGACGAAGCCTCTCTAAATATGTAACGGATATGCTTGCATCCTTTCCCACAAACCGCACCTTCGTGGTCCAAGTGGGAAAAGCGAGATCCTCAAAGCGCGGGATTTTTGCCGGAGTCCCCCAAGATTCCGTGCTCTTCCAGCAACTGTTACCACAGATACCACGAATTAGGCTATTCCTGTATGCTGACGACATAGCAGTCTTCGCAAGAGGAATGAACCTGAATCATTAACTGAAAACACTACAAAAACAGATGAACCTGACTCTGAAGTGGGCACAAGAAAACCACTTGACTTTCTCAGTGGAAAAGTCTCAGGCAATTTGCTTCTCTCGCCGCAAACACAAACACACAAAGCGTTTCACGCCGCCCAAGCAAATCAAAATCGGAACGCAAAATCTCAAATGGGCTCCTAAAGTAAACTACCTGGGTGTCACTTTCGACCGGAGCATGCGCTGGCACTTACATGTCAGGCGAATCCGTTCGAAACGTCACGTAGTGTTCGTCTAATAAAACCTCTCCTTAAGGAACCTCCTCTAGTCTTGGATCTTCGCCTGGCACTCTATAAAACGTACTGCCGACCTCTGGCCACCTACGCCACGGCGACGTTGTGGACCACAGCACAGAAGTTCAAGGACACACTTTAATAATTCAGAATAGGTTCTGAGACTCATAGCTCGCACCCCGTTTCGGAAACAACTGAAAAAAGTGAGGAAGGAACTTGATATCGAGTCCTTCACTCAATGCTTGAGACGGCTATCATTCAATAAAGGCTACCAAGCCTTTCAATCAGACGAAGCTGCCCGAATCATGCAAATCGGACGAATAGGAGCGTCCTAAAGCGAAATTTACGAAAACCCTCGCCTTCCCCTTCCTCTTCTGCGCCGTTGCGTCACTCACCCGCCTGTAGTGGGCCATCTGTCGGCGCGGGCATTGCATTGCATAATTGTGTTAGTTTCGCCAAGATTTCTTCCCCTGTATCTTTGAATAGTTCGATTGGAATATTATCTACAGCCGGGTACTTCCCATTTTTCAGTTGTTTTGCCGCCCAATTCATTTCTTTGAATTCAGGTTCTTATTCGTAATCATCTATATTTATACACTACTCTATTTGTAAGCCCTTATCATATAACTTCTTCGTATTCTTCCCATCTTTTCGTGATCTCTTCTTTTGTTGTATTTATTTTGTCGTTCTCGTTCTTAACATTCGACATTGTTGGTTTACAGTCCTTGATCATATTTAGGATGATCTGCAAAATTTCTTAAGATCTCCATTTTTTGTTATGTTCTTCCACTTCTTCGCTCTTTTCTTGAATAAACTTTTCTTTATCTTGTATTGGTCCAGACTGGAATCCCCGCAGAGTTTTCTGACTTTCGTTTGGTCATTTGCTTTCTTTGCAGAGAAATATAATGTTTGAAAAGAAAGAAATATAAGGACTCCGTTGTACATAATAATACTAGGCACGCGTTTGGAGTAAAAACCAAAGTATGTACACTATAGTATTGCTTATATCGTACTATATAATCCATCGAATCTTCCCTTTGATGTCTGTGTTTCCAAGATTTTGTGAAACTTCTTTATATTTCACGGAGAAAATTTTGACTTTTCTCTGAAGGTCTGATTCAGTCTGTCGATTGCAAAAACTATTGAGCAAGTTGTTGATCCGAATGCATCGGGCGGTTGGTCTTTCATCGCCACCTGCCGCAAAGGACTAGAGCCGGGACTAGGGCACGAACGAACCTGGACTCGCGTAAAGTGGCCGTGGGGGAGGAGGCCCTGGATTTCCATGTCCAATATGGCACTGGGACAGGGGTTCGCAAATAGACAACGTGGAAAATGCTCACACCAAGTTCACTGATCGGCTCGCTTACTCGGTGTCCTTTTCCGCTTTACACTTCCTGCTCCATGTCAATGTGTCTACTGCGTCTATTCATTCACGAGCCACCTCATTCTTATTGTTGGAAGCTGACGCGATTGCGAGGCTGAGGAATACGCTCAATGTTCTTGAAAGCTGCCCCCCCCGCCTAATCTGCAACTACTAGCTGTCCCAAATATATTACGCCAAGTTTCCATAGGCAAGAATTAACACATCATACGAGAATAAGGAAAACAAATAAGCAATAAGTGGATGTCATCAATGTGTAATTTTGTATCTTCACAATATGGCCTTTTCTTACCGGGAGTAATCAAGGCTGCCCCGCCGGCTTCAAATCCTTCTTTTTTAATTGATGTCACAGTTCGAACAGATACTTCAGTATAGTTTTCTACCAGAAAATTGCTGTTATGCAGCGTGTGTTGAAGAACGCCCGAATTCTTTTCTTTGTCACATTTCTTAATAACGAGACGTATATTTTCCCTAGCTGTGTATTGTTTGGCCTTTACTACGAACAGAAGCCATTCCGTTCCACCAAAAGTCACAAACCAAATTAAAATGAATACGCTATACACTTGTGTTACGAACAAGAAGCAAACAACATGTTACTCAATCATTGAGTTCATGTCTTCTCAGAACAAGAATCGTTCTATATTAGATGAAGTGATATTGAACCTCATACAATTTTGTCAAAGCAGATATACTACTTCCTCGACTGCTCGCGTATGCGGAAAACTGCCAAACACGTCAATATGCTGAATACTTACACTGTATACTTCGGCGAATTCTTTAGTTCTACCTCGTATGTGCGACAGCTGACAGTAATATTTAAATATGTGGTTTATTAAAGTTTTGGAAATATATTTATTTGTGCAATGTAATTGAATTTTCCTCACTATTCAAGAGAGATTATTGTCAATTTGCCGCCTTGCGAAAGATGAGGCGTCAAAAATCGTTTCACTAATGTGAACACTTTTCAGGTTTTCAACGTCAAATTATTTGTTGAGACCGCCAAGTGTGAAAGTGGCCTTTAGATTGTGCTATCTCAGGTACTACAAACTTCTATATATAGAGGAGTATACTGCACTGTAATTCAAGTACAAAATGGTCAATGAATTGAGTGTTTGTAGACATTTCTTTCAATAAAACTGCACCACTCTTCAGTGCAAGAAGTCGCAGAGTCAACCACTCATTTTTCATAATTTACTTTTTTCATGTCACAAACATCATGTGCAAACTTTTAGAATTACGTTGGTCAGTCACAAAAGCTTTGTGTTATTTCTTTTTATCTGTCTGTTAGTCTGTACAACAGAGATTGTGAAAGTATTGCGTGTCTGTCCTAGCGACTCCGATCTCATAGTCACACCTTGATTTCGGTGCTTTTGAATAAATGTGAATAGAAATAATAATAATAATAATAATAATAATAATAATAATAATAATAATAATAATAATAATATAATAATAATATAATAATTTAATAATAATAATATAATAATTTAATAATAATAATATAATAATAACAACAGTAAAAATTACACTGTAAATAACTGCGGCTACATGCATAAAAAGAACCAAGAAATTCAAAATTATAATTTACTTTTAGTATACGAGATAAAACTTTCCCCAATGTTACCAGTATTTGCAGCTCGCGTCATGAAAATTCAAGTCTCCCCCTCATCGCTTCGCCTCTCCCTGAAGCGGTGCCGTGGGAGACGCCAGATTTGTGCAGGACCTGCGGTCGCTTCCCATGACATACGAGGGTCTCTGTGTTATCGCCTTCCGCTTACGGAGTGAAGAGAGGTGTCACAGCAGGAGCGGATCCAGCCGATTATTTTTCGGGAGGTGTATATTTTTATATACATATATTTATGTAAATATTAAATGTATTTGTTATTATATTTTATATTATTTAGAGATTCACCAGATGAATTCTTTAAAGCAGATAAACGTCTTTTTGAGATCAAAAATCGAGTTGATAAAAGAGCTCGTGCGTATACTACGCCCATTCTTTCCAGTATTTGAGAACGGAAGATCATAGAGCAAGGTGGAATAACAGAAGACCCTAGTAGTAAATTATAACTAAAATAAGATGTGAGAAGATGGAGTAATGGTGATATTTACACAATTAGTTCATTTTTTTAAAAAAATAGTTCCAAATCAGGCACGATATTTTGAGTAATGCCTCAAACAATTTTAAGATGGTATTCGAAGAAAGACGGAAATATGTGAAAAAGATAGTTATGTATTGTACTACTATTACAGACCGTTTACCTCGGTCTGCAATAGTAGTATAGAATCTCTAGTTTGATATCCGTGGAAAAGTAGATTGAGATGCAAAGTGACAAACGCATAAACCGAGTGTGTGGCTTGCCTGTCCCGCGTCCTCCGTCGGGGCTGGCCGCAAGACGGCGGGCCTGGCTGTGCCACCGCGCTGACAGAAGGCCCACAACGGGCGGGTGGGTGACGCAACGGCGCAGAAGGGGAAGGGGGGCGAGGTGTTTTCGTAAATTTCACTTTACGACCCTCCTATTCGTCCGATTTGCATGATTGTCACGGCGTTGGATTCAGGAAGTATGTCGCCATTGCGCTTTAAGGCCACATTTTAAAATTTGTTCTCGGAAGTTTGAGAACTAATTTCGAATTCACGTTTTTGTTAGATTTTTGTTAAAAGGTTATTGTAGCGTAAATTCTATTTTAAAAAGGCGTCAAATACCGTTTACAGATCGAAAATCGGACAATTGGTTCAGACGTTATCGGTAAAGTAAATTTTACTTATTTTGGTGCTGCCACGTGGTGGCTACAAATTTTACTAGTGTCGGTACATTTAGCTTTAAGCCCTCTATACAAATTAGAACTTCTGATGTTTTGTGGATTCTACGGAGTTTGGGAATGCGAATGCATTCCCTAAACAGCTCATGATAATTTTTTGGGGAATTCATGACGCTTTCATTATGTCAAATTTATCTTTTCCGAAAGTAATTTGTAATTTTTCAGAATTCCAAATAGGTAAGAAGTATTCTTGACTAATGAAGTATATCTGGAAAGTTTCTTCATTAAATACTTCACTTTACATTCACATACATTCACTTTATCCTTCATTTTGCTATTCACTTGTATGATTATGAAAATACCGAAAAAAACTGAGGTCATGAGAATAAGAGACGCGCATGTTATCATTGGCATCTGGATCTGTCCTGTGTTCACGCTTTGCTCTCCCTTTAGGGTGCCCTGTACTCTCTTTTTGCTTTCGTTCCACCTTCAGAGTAAGTTCTGTTTTCTTGGGAAGTCTTTTCTATTTGAAAATACTTTACTCTTTCTGTGTACGCTCTGCGCTTTAAGCCCTTTTTCTGAATAACCTCTGCTCTCTTTCCGAGTATCGTTTGCTTTCTTTCTGAGTGCTATTTGCTCTCTTTCCGAGTATCTTTTACTCCCTTTCCGAGTACCTGCTGTTCTCTGTCTGGGTATGCTCTTCTCCCTTCTTGTTGTGATCTCCTGTTGAGTGCGCTCTCCCCTGTTGTGGGCGCCCTCAGGTTTCTTTGTACGTACGCCTGTCCTCCCCTAGTGCAGGCGCCTCGCGACGGGAGCCGGGGCCGGGGCCGCGGCCTGCCTGGCTCCGTGCACGCGCCTTGCGGGACGCCCCTTTTGCATCGACCGCCCCTTTTGAAGTTTCCTGGCGCAACAATTTTAAATAACCCATTAAAACGTCGCGGCGGCGGGAGGCGAGGCGAGGAGAGAATTATAACGCCGCCTGCCCGCTCTCTAGCCTCACGCACTCGCTCACTTCCCCTCCCCTCCCCCCTTCTCACCCGCGCCGCCGTACTTACGCTCACTTCATCTCGCTGGCGACGGCGCGCGCCGCTCGCCCTTGCCTTCGCTTTCCTGCTTTTCCTTGTAGCGGGTGCGCGCGTTAAATTCTTACTCATTATGCGCACGGGTGTTCAATTGAGCCCTTGCACTTTTGCTCCAATATTCATGCCGGCGATATTGTTTCACTGTTCCTTTTTATGTACTCTCGTGTTCGTTGAAAAACTGCTCCTTGGATTTTCTCTTACCCCCTGTTCTTTTGCCTATTCTATGAATGTTATTGTCTCTTCTTTTATTCTAATTCTCTGACTCACCTCTTATTCTCTTTTTTGTTCCTGCTCTTTTGCCACCAATCCATAGCCTTTTAAAATATATATATTGTATTTCATTACTTTTACTTCCTTTTTTTCTATCTATTCTCTCTCTCTCTTTCTCTTTTTTTTGCATTTGTCTTGCAGTGTCCCCCGATCTTCTCTAGACATTGAAAATTCGCTTCTCTTGACATTTAGTCTTCTGAATTTCTTCCACTTTCTAATAAGCTTCGTCGCAAAAATAATCTTTAGTTTTTCGTTATCTTTATTTTTATTATTCGCCTCATAGTACTGTTAGTGTTTCTGTTACTGGACGTCAATTCTTCCTTCTTTCAATCAAGAGGGAAATTTAGAAATGTCCAACAACCCATATAAAGTTATGTGCTCCTTTTTTGGCAAAAAATTACCTTCCAGAAAAAAATTACTTCTTGACAAAAGTCTATAAACATTTATTTGTAATAAAAAAGGCATATTACTGCGAATTTTCACTACTTTTAAATATTATTTTAAATATTTTAGTTTGTCTCTGTCTTTTTGATATAAATGCAGAAATGTCAAACTCTCCTCTCAACTGATTGTGAAAATCGAAAATAATTTCGACGAAATAAACATTTCATTGTGAAAAAATAATTTTCTTTTAAATTAAAGGAAAGTATTTTTTTCTAATACGAGTAAAATTGTTTCTTAAGTACTTTTTACTTTAATCCATCTCACCCAGTGGTGTATTTTGTTGTTCCTAAACTCATAAGATTCCATTCTGAAAGGTTTGTTTCTTCCTTCTCCGCCCATCCTCGACCTCCTTCGCCCCGTCCTATCGCAGCTGCCGTCGGGGCCGTCTGCGGCGGCTCGCCCTCCGAAGAGGCTGCTCTTCCTCCCGGGCCAGGTGCGCGGCGGGGGCGGCGGCGGGGGCGGCGGCGGGGCGGCCCACGGGGGTGGCACGGGGGTGGTGGCGAGCGCGCGGCGGGCCGGGGCAGGCGTCTGCCCGGAGACGCGTCGCAGACGGCTGCCGTTCACCGCTTCGCCCCCAAGTTTCCACGAAGCCCTGAAACGGAGCCTGCGCCGAATGGGTTCCGACGAAACTGCAGGAGGCGGCGTGTCGACGCCCACTCATCGTCGCCGTCATATCGCTTCTGTGATGTTTATCCTCTCAACAACGTACCTCCCGTATCCGTTTTCCATCTGTGGAATTTATTCTTGGGCCCGCTATATCTTTAGGTCGTTTTTTCATCGAGCGTGAAGAAGTGTACTGTGCAGCAAAAGGTGAAGGTAGAACTACGCATAGGGGTTTTGCAGCACTTTTACTCTAGTAGGTCGCCGTTTCCAAGAGATATTCAAGAGAAATGTATTACTCCTTTTATTTATTTCCTGAGTATAGCTATTTCCTTAGTAAAGTGAAATAACAATTCATTGAATTATATAAATAGATTTTCGTGGGGATGTTTTTCTGCAAAAAAGCCTTTTTCCTCTGTAGGCCTAATATTTCTTCCATTCCTTGGTGACTGTGGTAATGACCATACGAAACTAATATTTCAAAACCTTTCCGTTTTAAAAGCGGATGCTGAATAAAGGTTACAACAATTTTTTCTAGAAAAATGAAACGAAATCTATTCGCTGAAGATAAAGCAGGAGCTTGGTATGTCATAAATTTTAATCTACATATTTGGGTCATTGTAAAAAAATCAATAGTTTAAAAGTTAATGGTAACAATTGCACATGAGAATAATACGTTTGGCCACAGGAAGTGCCTATTTTGAAAAGTTTTTTTGGTTTGTTTTTGTGCAACAAAAGTAGTTGTTTTATATATTTCCTGGCTCGTAATAAAGGAAGTTATAAGATACTCTTTGAAGGTTCTTCGTAATACATTTTTGATCGTCTGATCTTTTAATTGGTTAATGGATCGGGTGTTCACAAAGGGAGAGCGGAATGATTGAAAAGTATGTAAAGGGAAAAGGCGAATACACCACTAAATGGATAAAAGCTAATAAACTAACCACACAATCTGACTGTGTGAGGCGTTCATATAATATTGAATATAAATGAAAGAAAGAAGTTACAAAGTTCTTCCAACTTCGACCAATTTCGAGCCATGTTTCAGCATAGACATTTTGTTTTTACTGTTTCTGTCACAATCACAAGTTCAATTTTCCAAAATGAATATTTTACAATTCCTTTAATAACATTTCAGAATAACTGTATATCATAATGCTATTATTGCAAGAATGTAACGAATGAAAAACAGCATAAATTGTCTGAATTGCCTACGTACATCATTTCCGAGGGAGAAAAGGCCCATTCGTGCAGTAGCAATGGGGTTGGAGAGCGATGGCGTGAGGGATGTGAATTGGGATTACTTTGGCGACAACCCACGCGGCCCTGATCTGTAATCTACAGGGGCCCTCATCATCACAGGGTGGGATGGCAGGGGGCGGGAGAAGAGGACACGCAGAGCCATCGGCTCTTAGCGGCCGCCTGCAGCCACCGCCCACCCCGCCGTCATCCACCACCTCATTTAACGCTACCGGGAGCGGTGAAATGGATTAATTTAGTAGTATTAGGTAATGTATTAATTAAGTAATTGTCTACACTTCAACCAAATCTTCCAAATTACTGACATTAATGACTTGTAATGGGAATGAAATTTCATTTGATTACACAGCATAACAAATTTATACTTTGTGTCTTGCCGCGAGATGAAGTATGTGTTCTTTACTAAATTGCGTACGCTGATTGCCAGAATAAAATCAGAAATGTTCCATTACGTATAATTTTTTTTTTTTGTAAAAGCTACTCCTCTTATACCACTTACTAGAACCTTGTAAACATCTCAGTATCAGTACATAAGGAATCTGTAGTTGATTAATACACATATCATGATATAAAAATTGTTTGTAATATATTTTCGTATAATTAATTGTTTATTTTACAAAACATAAAATGAAAACAGTACGAGAACAATAATTAAAGCTGACAAGTGGGAATCGTTTCTTGGAATTTTTTTTAGGTTTTTGGGTGGATGGTGAAACTCCATGTATAAGTCCATCTGTAAAAGATTTGATGACATCTTCTCTTATATTGACTTTCAATGGCGTCGATATCTTGAAGTCGCTCAACATATTCTTCACTCATATCCCCAATATTAGGTGTGAAGAAATGAAAATGCTAAAGAACGAAATGTAATTTCAGAAATATGTTGTACTCCATACCCTTATAACAGCCCAATGTGTGTTCTGTTAATTCTTTTTAATTCTCAGACATTACAATTCCAAAGAAATTTTCACATACATCTTTCAATGCAAGCGAAGGTGCCTTCTCAGTACCCGTCAGCATCTCTTAAATGGTAATATCTATATCTGGTCACGAGTCTAAGGCCCAATTAACATTTCTTCTTTAATTTGCGCAGAACTAATTGCCGGAAATTTAGATAGTAAAAGTTGAAAACTTTGGCCAACATTGTCCATTGCTTTCTCTAAATTCTTCATAAAGCCCAATTTCAGATGAAGTGGCCACAGAGCACTGACCCTGTCAACAAGGGGTTAATGCGACACATTTTTTCCCAGCAGGATTGAATATTTCTCTCAAAAGTTACTGACTACACAATAAATAGTCTATCCTTACCCTACTATCCCAGTGACACAATAAACAACAATATCTTGTGTAACCAAACTGCATTGCTAGAAGAAAATGGGTGCCATTCTTCCAGATTGTGAATTATCCCAAACTTCAAGTGGACGATTTATGTGATTACAATGTACCATTATAATACATTACAATTTACCATTATAATATGTCTTTACAGTGTGTAGTGTTTGGTTGTAACAGGTTATTTTCTTATCCAACTAATTTTACTCTTCTTTGAATATTTAGATCTCTTAAAAGATCGTTGAATTCTGCTTGAGACAATGGCTGTGGTTGTAGCAGTACTGCAGATGGCGTGTACTGAAGATATTCGTGATCTTTTGGTTCACCACTACCATTGTCTGTTTAATTTTTCGAGTATCCACTCCGTTGATAGTTTTGGAACTAGCAGAGAATGAGAATGTAGAACTGGGCGCATTGCAGATTCCAAATTGCAATGAGAAACTGTGTTTTGATTTACTTGAGGCTTCTTTTACTTTTTTATGCCGCAAATTTCATTGTCGTACTGTTATTAATAGAAAAGAGAATGAACACCCATTATCCTTTCACATTTATTTCTTTATAACAATAATAAACCGCTTCAACTAATCAGCGTGTTCCTTTGAATACATTCAATTTGTTAAAATGAAATACTGACTCATTTTGGAGTCTTCTTGATTGCTTCTTCAACCAATGTCACGAGTATTAAATTGTAGTGTTCTCCTTCATACTTCATCCCGTTAACTGTCAATTTGTCCCGAAACAAACATGAATTTTTTGTTCAATAGAAATTATACCATGGTGAAAGCAAAAAGAAGTTAGGTCGTGGATGTAGCTTTCATCCAATCTTTAATGGTCATTGATGAACAACTTAACCTGTCATGGCGATGGTTCTTCAAATAAAATATAACCAATTTTCCTTCTTTAGAACTCACACACTCCAAACAGTTCCTATATAAGTTATCTATTACTAAATAAGAAATATGTCCCTTTAAAGGAATTAAACAACCCTCTTGGCTTCTAGCCTACGCTCCGTCACCTTCACTTGTGCACACTCCACCACTCCACTACCGCCGCCGGCTCAGTTTTTGTTCAAGACGCTATAATCATGTAAAACGCCATTACCATAATTATTTCTTTAAACCCTTCATCCTATCGGCTGCGATAGCTGAGCGGGAAAGTTCTTGCTTGTTCAAGGTCGTCGACCTCAAGGTCCTAGAGTTCGAGTCCCGACGGTGGTGAAATTACGTTAACTACATAGTTTAATTGAGTTGAAGCGCGCGATGGTTGGAAAAGTCTATCGATCGGTTTTGCTGTTAGGTAGTTTTCCGAGTTATTTTCCGTTCACAATGAAACCGATGGGAGACCAGTACTGTAATAGCCACTGATCACGATATTTCCTTCGTAATCCTTCGCTCCTCCTCTCGTTGGAAGGGCTTGGAGTCCATCCTGCGTGGAGTGTCTTTCTGGCAAAGGGGTCCCTGGAATAGGGCGTGTGGCTGTCGAGAGATCGGACGTGCGAACGAGGTAGGAACAACACCACCTCTCGGAATATTACGTGCTCTTCACTTACGAGTGTAATGTTGGGCTGAAAACAATAACTGTTTTTTCACTCCATTCATGCTTTTATTCATTAATCAACTCCAATTCAACTTCATCTGTTTCATCTACGAGCGGACACGCAGACTTTGAAAGACAACAAAATAAGGTTTCTTTCTTTTCTCCAGTTTTCTTTCTCCGAGCTCGTCTTCTTTCTCCTCTCATTTCGCTCAGATACTTGTATGTCTCTCAAATATTCTTCCCCCTTCTAAATTTGTATGTGTACTGTTTACGCTAAACCGACACTTCTTATATAATCACACGTTTCCTCCTGCTACCTCTTCCATTTTTTCGCTTTCTACTTTTTCCTACGGTTCTTCAACATATTTCATTGTTGCCGCCTCGTTTGTGAGACAGTGTATTCCCCGTGGTGGACGGTTGTCGCACCAATTACCAATCACTATGAAGCGCTTGACATAAATAGGTGGCTCTTCCAATTGGTTGCTCGGTGATCAGCAACGAGGTCGCTTACTAAATTTGATAGCGGAATTCATTTGTGTCAGGTCAGACCCTTGGCTGTCAGCCACATTTTATTTCTTTTACATTTTCAAATAAGCCTAACATTTTCTACAACGGCACCACGTTTTTATTTGGATTCGAAAATTAACACTTAAAAATGGCGCAAGTAACATATTCGTTGAACTCCGAATTTTCGAAAAATTTCAAAAGTCATTGTAGAGTCAGTCAGAGAAGAAATCTCTAGTTTTTTGCTAATGATACGATTTACTTAATACTAATTTTTTCCACTACTTAGTTGCAGAAAACGTAACCTCCGAACTTCTTTCATATTTGGGCCCATCATTTTACTCTAATCGTACTTTTCCCGCTTCACCCTACTCTTAACTCGAGTGTTCGCCTTCCCCTCCGCCTTGCTCGCCACCCTCGACACACTGCCAGCACCGGCGCGCATCTGCTTCCGGCGCGAAGAGAAGGGCGCGTCACGGGAGCGGGGCGGGGCGGCAGCGGGGCGAGACGGCGCGGCCGGCGCAGGCAAAATGTTTGCGTTGGCTCGCGGCGGCTGCGGCCAGGCGCCTGTAATTAACTGCCGCCGCCGCCGGGGGATCAAACGCGCTGCGCTCCGGGGGCTGAGGGGTCTGGGCCGGAGGCGGGGCCTGGGGGCGGAAGTGGGCGCAGCTCGGCGACGTGCGCAAGGCGGCAACAGCGGGCATGTGGCTTCTGCCTGAAACGAAGTGAGGGGCCCCGGTCCCGGAGGCTGAGGTGCGAAGACCTCGGAAGGTCTATTTCCCAGAAGAGGCAGAGCCGGTGCTGGAATTGGTGATGGAGTCGGAGTCGTCAGTGTCGGCGACGGAGCCGTCGTCGTTGAAGCCGCTGTCCTCGTCGTTGCAGTTGGAGTCGTCGCAGTTGATGCTGGAGTCGTTTCCGGAGTCGTTTCCGGAGTCGTTTCCGGAGTCGTTGCCGGAGTCGGTGCCGGAGTCGGTGCCGGAGACGCCGGAATCGGTACCGGAGTCGGTACTGGGTCCGGAGTCGGAGCGGGAGTCGGCTGCAACCGAATAATAGAAAATAGGGTAGGAGAGTGTATCAGAAGCGAAATCTATGTAGTAGATGGAATTGGAACCTCGGTCGACTATGAGAATTCGCCGAGGCTGCGAGAGGAAAGCTGACGGCGGCATGTTCTCGCCTGCAGCTACCCCTTGGCCTCGTGTGCAGGGGGAGGGCGTGATGCCGCAAGAGGAGGCGAAGGCGGAGGGCGGAAGCGGCGCGGCGCTGCTGCTGCTGCTGCTGCTCAGGCTGAAGGGGGTGGCGGCAGATGCAGAGACGTCGAGGCCGGAGGAGCCGTCATGTCGCAAAGGGGAGCCTAATCTTACAGTGTAATGTAGGGTAGCCGAGAGTAATTAATTCTGTTCCGGTTTGCCCCCTGGTTCATCTCAAATTTAAATGTTGGTTCTTGTTTTGGTTAACTGTCACGTGGCCATAGAGTTAAATGGCGTTTCTCGCGCCCTCCAAATTTTCATGTATACGCTTAACAATTAGTAACGAGAACATTCGAGTACTGAAAGTTGGAAATGAAATTGGTTAATGGAGCTGTCTCCGGAGCTAATTCCTCTGGCTCGCATAGCGGATAAAATTATCAACGTATTTGAATAGGTCGTAACAGCTTTGTAAGATATTACATATATAGTGCTGTGGCTTCCGCTATTCAATGAAATACTATGTTACACTGAAACAGGTTCTAAATACGTAATCGAGTTTGTCTTAAATATTTGAAAAAACCATATTTGAATGTCAGTTATTCAAGCGAAATTAAACTGTAATATTTAAAATATTCAGTATTATGTTATGTAAGTGTGGTCCTGGAATTATTTATACATACAACATTTGGAAAACTTAAAAAAATATTTCTTAAAGAAAAGATAACGCTTTTGAAAAAAACTTAAACTTTTACAAATATTTGAAAATAATATTAACACTACGAAAAGTCATTGAGAGAGATGTGTTGCGTGCCGTGACTTGCAACGCTCTTTGAACGATCCGTCAAGAGAAACACCCGCCTACCGAAGGGAGGAGGGGTCCACGAAAGGCCATAGCAATGTTTCCTTCCATCTTTGTTTAGGCAAGGAGTTACCGTTTCAGTGTTACGAATTTTATTATTAGAACATTTTCAAACTGTAAGTGGTCGTTTTGTCTTTTAACGCTTATAGAATGACTATAAAACAATACAAGATCGTTGTCATGCGTAATCGCTTCGTAGATACTCCGCTGTTCTCTTACAAACAACCCTGCATGTTGCATCGTATTTTAGAATCTTTCGATGTAGAGAGCAGTTATGCACTTGAAGCAACATATTGTTGAACCAGTTCTTCAGAAAACGTAGTCATTTGTCTCTTCCCGACTTAGAAAACACCCCAAATACAGAAAATATTCGATAGAGAGATAGAAATAAGGTCATCATCCGAGATGATTGCTTAATCTCTCAGACAGCACTGAGTATTTTACTTGCCTTCCACCCTCTTGTGCCACCATTGAAGGGCGTGACCTTGATGCACCCTTCGAATCGACACCACTAAGCGGGCGTGGGTGGAATCTTGATTCATAACTAGTGCTCTCTAGCAGTGGCTGCATAACTACTGCAGCCTCAGCGCCCTCTGGCATTGCGATTGCCACCTTGTCGACACTAACGCCCCAAAGGTGTGGATGACTTACCAACCATGGTGGAAATGGCTGATAGCTCTACGGTGACCGCGATACCGCGCGAAGTACATGGACGAGAAGCGGACCTCGAGCCCTTTGGCGAGCCCGCAGAACACCCAAGTTGATGAAAATGCCGGGGAGGAAAGCCCAGCCATACGAAGACTCAGTCAACAGACCGATCTTCTTAGAAATATGGGGGAAACAATCTCCGAGATTGGAAAAAACTTGTGTTTGTGCATTTCATTGTTGCCGACGCGCGCAATATTCACAAGCCCGTGAAAGCGGCACTAAATAGGGTCATGGTATTATTTGAGATATTGACGGATAAGAGAAGTGCGATCATCGAAACTGGGAGAACACATGTGCAGCAAGGAGACACACATAGGTAAGAAACGACAAGAAGCCGTGCCGAAAAAGAAAAGTAAGGAAGGAAAAAAAAGTCACCTCGAGAGAACGGCCAGAGAAGGGAACCTTCCGAATTTCGCCCAAGGGAAGTAGATGAACCCAGAGCACACGGAATAAGCTAAAAAGATGAACATCTTATTTGAGGAAAGAGTACGCCAGCCTACAGTCATTAATAGTTAAATTGCCGCAGAACTTGGCCACAGTTCTTCTCCAAAAGCAGAAAATAGTAATAGATATGGTCTACTGCAGTATCACTGTACGGAAGGTGATCAGATGCTATAGGTGTCGCGCGTATCGCCAAACGATACAACGGTCCCGACAGGAGAAATCTCTGCTGGCACTATGGAGACTATCAAAGAAAAGAATGTACTACGGAGACAGCCTAACCTGCAAGGACAGCAATACGAACAACCAACATTGTCCGGGCAGTAATATTGCACGACGTGTCATAAAGCGTTAGAGAAACAAAAGAGACAATGGAGCTGAAATTCCTGCAAATAAACCTGGAGAAAGGCAGGCACACACAAGACCTACTCCTGCGAACGGTAGAAGAGAAAAGAATAGATATTGTCATAATATCAGAACAATAGAGGAAGCCAGTCTCAGGAACATGTTACCCGGACCTATCCGGTAAATCATATCTCCTCGTCACTAACCCCGATCTGAAAATTCGAAGGGTCGAAGAAAAGAAGAAGGGCTTCGTATGGATCGAAGTAGGTTCTGTTCGACTCTATAGCTGCTACTTCTCACTGAATGATCTCCTTGATACATTCAATTTAGAAGTGCATAAACCTAGAAGATAACATGCGTACTGCAGGAGAAGTCTTTTTAGCCGGAGATGTCAACATGAAATCCTCGGAGTGGGAGTCATCAAGAAGCGACAGAAGATGGTCTCTTGTCACAGACATGGTAGCTAGGTGAAACTTTTTTGGTGCTGAAAACGGAGGAATAGCAACCTACGAGATATACAACTCGAGATCATTCATAGACCTGACCTTGGACCTTCTCAAGGAAAACTGCGGGACAAATACACAACTGGACGATTCTGGAAGACGTCTCTCTCAGTGATCATAAATACATAGAGTTCGGCATACAAAATAAAACGCAGGGAATTAAAGTCCGGGAAAATGAGCTGAAACCCTCATGGAACGTGAACAAACTAGACCAGAAAGCCCTAGACGAGTTACTGAAGGAAGAAGCTACCCTGAACGAATTGAACTGGACAGAAGACCCAGGAAACAAACTACTGGTTCTAACTATATATACAGTTAAGGAGGCCTGTAACCGATCTATGCCAAAGATGTCGAAAACCAACCCCACTCGGAAAGCGATGTACTAGTGGACGAACGAAATCTCATAACTGAGAATAATGTCAAAAACCGAGACGTCAATCAATACACGCGCTCCAAAGGATCACAGACAGTAAGAGAGGCTCTTCGACAATGCAGAAAGGACATAAAAACGCTATCAACAATAGTAAAAATCACTGTTGAACGGAGCTATTAAAGGAATTAGACAACTATTCTTGGGGCAAACCGTACCAAATTGTCACAACAAAACTAAATTGCAGGCGGAAAACTCCGGGATTGGCTGACCTTACATGGGTAATCCAAATCATAAAGAATTTGTTTCCATCGCATCAGAAATTCCTATAGAACAATGCCAGCCTTGTAAAATTACAGAAGACCAAATGTGTAGCCCTTACAACTACAGAAAGAGAACCTTAAGCACCTTACCTTAAGAACAAAAAGGCTCCAGGATTCGACGGAATACACAACGAAATTCTGAAGACAGTAGAAAAGGTCCACCGCAGCTTTTTCTGAAAGCATACAATAGATGCTTGAGGGAAAAAGGTTTTTCCGAGCGTATGGCGGCAGTTTCCGAGCAGAAACTTGCTCTCTTATTAAAAGGCAGCAAACCACAACACGAACCCACATCTTATAGACCAATCTGCCTACTAGACACGATGGGAAAGGTATTCGAAGGCTCGATACTGCAACAACTACAGACATTGCTGGAGGAATCACACGGACTATCGAATACGCTGTAATATGGTTTTTAAAATGTAGATCGACAGTCGAAGCCATCAAAACAGTCGCAGAAAAGGCCAGAGAAGCGAAAGAGGGAGCAAAAAAAAATTATGTGTGTTGGTGACGCTCGATATTATGAACGCCTTTAACTCGGCAAAATGGGAGGAGATTATCAAGGCTCTGATAGAGAAAAACACCCCAGAGTACTTCACTTGTATGATAAGGACCTAAGGGGCCAAAAGAATTTACGAAGGCGAAGGAGAACCTATTGAAATCGAGATGTCCTGTGGTGTCCTCCAAGGTTCGAAAATTTCTCCGTCTTAGGGAATATTATGTACGACAGTCTACTGAGCATAAAACTCGCGCAAAATAGAACATCGGCCCTACTAGAGGTGATCGTGAACGACACCCTGAGAAGAGCGATGAGATGGCTGGCCTCAGCGACAAGAAGAGATGAGTTCTTATGAGGGTGACGTACTCGAAAATGCTCTATGCAGCCCCGATCTGTGTAGAATCTCTTGAAAACAATACTTTGAGAAGGTAAATGCAGTCTGTTCAGAGGAAGGGAGCTCTACCCATAACATCGGCGTATAGAACTGTATCCGTAACTGCTGTTCTTCTTCGGGCGAACGTCCCTCCTAGTGACCTGCTAGGTCTAGAAAGGAAAGAAGTTTACGACTACTCTCACGAGAAAGAAGGCGACGGAAGGCGAACGCACCAAGGTACGGATAGCACAATTAAACGAAAGAAAGACTAACTAAAACTAAAGAAAACGTGATACACCGCTGACAGAAACGCTGGGACAGAGAGGAGACCGGCTGGTGGACTCATAGGCTCATCCCAAATATATCCAAATGGATAAGCCGCAAACACGGGTCCGTGACAAACCATTTAACTCAGGCATTCACAGGACATGGATGTTTTAAGGCATATCTTAACAGATTCAGAAAGACAGAAGACGCGGTATGCTTCTACTGCAGCCATAAAGTGGACGACGCCGAACATACGCTGTTCCATTGCCTGAGATGGGACACGCTAAGGCATTGCATGATATGGGAGGTCGGGTGTAACGTCTCACCAGAAAACATGGTTAACTAATGATCTGTAATAAGGAGAAGTGGACAGCAATAGCGAGATATATCACCGCCATTCTCAGGAAGAAGGAAGAAGACGAAAGAAACCAGTCATACCTGAACCTAAAAAGCACCTCGGATACAGCTGGCACCATCTTGAAGTAATGCATAATTGCGGTACCGGGGTGGATAATGCTAGGAACATAAAGGGTTTGTGGTTTTAGTGGGTAAAAATCTCACACTGTTGAGGAGTGCGGGCTCCCCTTCGCCTTGTTGAAGAATTCCACAGTTCCTTCGTAAAAAAGATAGATAGATCGATAGATAGATAGATAGGTAGGTAGGTAGATAGATCGATAGATAGATAGATAGATAGATAGGTAGGTAGGTAGATAGATAGATAGATAGATAGATAGATAGAAATAAGGATAGATTTGATAATTTGCTTTGAGCATTAAACCCAATGGAAAATTCTTCCGACTCATTATATATCAAATACAATAGTATAATACCATATAGAACATTAAAATACACACAATACAAAATACATACAATATTATTTTATTTAATTCATGCCTACAAAATGCAGAGGGCTTTTACAGACTACTGATCTTAACGCTTACAACACTGTTACTAGAATTTAATCTTAATCTAAAAGACGATGTTGGTGGGAATACTCCATTGGAGCTGAAGGCAAGCTATTCCCTTTCCCGATAATCCTATTAACAAAAGAGTATTTTACAACATCATTTCTCTACTTCGTGGACCTATTTTTCTAATATGGTCGTGACGTGCTAAGTAAACAGGTTCATGTATTCTTTCCTGAATTTCCTTCCACGCCGGATTTTTCTCTAATGCTTTGTAAAGAATACACAACCTTGCTTTTTTCCTACGACTCGACAAAGATTGCCATGCCGGTACTTTGGTGGGACTATTTCCTAGCGAATTCCCTTTTTAAAAAATTTTGCTGCTACGTTCTAAACTCTTTCGATAGTTTATTTGGCCTTTTCTATACGGAACCCCACATGCTGCTTCACACTCTAATGCCGGTCGCACAATGCTTGTATATGCTAGTTCTCTTGATTTACTACTTTCCTTCCTTAATACTCACATTACAAAGTGTTTCGATGCCCACGCCTTCCCACCTGTAAAGTTGACGTTCCCCCCCATCCAAGCTGTTTATTGATTATCACTCCCAGATATTTACAACTAGTTACCTGTGTAATTATCTTTTCACCAATCAAATACTTAGCTGTCCCTTTATTTCTACTAGGCGTAAAACTATTTTGCATTTATTCGGATTTATTTTCGTTCTATTGATTTCCGACCAAGTATTCCATGCATCGCAAATAAACGCGTTAATTTATCCTGATCCGATACTTTTTCGATCTTTCTGTAAATAAGGAAATCGTTTGCAAAAAGTTTAATTTTTGAACCTCTTGCCTCTGCTATGTGATTTACATTCATCAAATACAGGAAAAGACCAAGTACACTACCCTGCGGCACTCCATACGTTACACTAACGTTACAGTAACCCACCATTGGCACCCCCCCCAATTGGTGTTTTTCCTGTACTCCTACTAATGGCATTGATATGTCATTTAAGTTGAATGGAACCATTAAAACCAAAATTTAAACTCGAATTCTTCTCTAAAACAGAAATGAAACGATGAACAATCTGCTGAACTATTATGGGATTCCTACTCAAAAAAGTATTTAATGGCTCACTAATTCCACATCAATACTTGTTGATGTAATTTCAATAATATTTAACACAAATATGTGGTATTATGCCTAAAACAAGTCCGTTGAATTGTTTAAATGATTCCTGCTTTAATATACGGGTAAAATATGTTTAATATTTTTAATATGTTTAAACTCATTTTTTGGTATTATGCTAAAATCAATTATTGTGTACCTAAAAGTACGTTATGTATGATTTAAATTTTTATTGATGTAAGAGGAAAATAAGTTTCGTTTTGATGTTATATCTAAATCAATTTTTTATTTTATATTATAATTGATCTTTGTTTTTGTTAAGTATGTTACATAAGATCTATTTTTTTGTTGATGCTGAGGTTAAACGACCAAGAATTTGAAAAGTGATTTAAAGCATAAATTTAAAAATATCTGCTGGAGAAGTACTGAATCGTTAGTGTCTTCAAAAATTATTTCCATTTATTTTGAAAACTAACTTCGGCATTATTATCAATAAAATCTGGAGATCTAAACAATCTGATTTCATTAACATTTTCTCTCATCAATATATGCTTTGTGAAGTCTCTCAGACCGTCCACAATCCGGGGGTGACCCTCGCCAAAGAAAAATCGTTATCGCAAAGTCACTTCACCCGCAACTCCATTTTTCCTGCGAGCGCCGACCCACTCCGGCGCTTCAGAGTAATGCATGCGGCCCTGGCGCACGTGTCTTTGGAGAAGGTCCGAGTGATCGGGATGGTTGCCGATGTTGATGGTGACGTGCAGTATGGATGGTGGACGATGGTTATGAAGATTAATTACTGATTCCAAGTGCGTCAATTGCTAATGTTAGTCCTGTAAGGTTCATTGCATTAGTCCCGTAATTGTAGCACATGTTTTATCGCGAAACGGGATGGCGATTTTCCCTCGCAAAATGGTAAGATTGGGCGCGGACCTACCCGACCTCTTGCAGGTTTTCCCCAGCCAGGTAAACCCCACAAAGCCCCACGCGGCTGGTCTTTCTGGCATATGGGGTAGTGTTGTGCACATAAGATAAGTGTGTGTAACGGGTAAGATAGGACAAGAAAGAAGAAAGGAAGATAGCGCGCGGTCCGTGACCCATTTGTTAGGGTAGTGTTCCGGCTTTTGTCTCTTGTTGATTGGAGAAAGCACGAAAACTTACCGATCAGAGCAGCCGGCTCCTAGAATCCTACTCCAAACAGTGAGTGGCTGAAATCGTCGTAGCTATGTAGCTAGTGTCGAAAAACCTGCAACCGTCTGGACTCGAACCCTTGGACCTCCCTTGGATGCCCTGAGCCTCTTAAGCCGGTCCTGCTCCCCGGTACATGGAGATGACAGTGACGTTGGGGGACCTCCGGTGTTTTTGCGAAAAATATGGCTAGGGGTACAGCGGATGCTGATAGCGGTGACGTTTTGATGGCTGCGGTGGTCCTGGTAAGAGAAAGGCTGATGTACTGATTGGCCTTGGTGATAGAGATAGTGTTAGATTTGGTAGAGATGGTGTCTATGAATATGAGGATGAAGAAATGTTGGGCAACTTTGAAAATTCTCAACCACCGAAGAAGAAAGATATTGATATCAAACTGATTTACAAAGTGAGTTGGCGCAGTAGGTTGAATAGACGATATACCTAAGATAGTTGATGGTTTAGGAAAGAGAACTTTATTTTGTGATATATATCGTTCATCGTAGTAAATATACAAGTTTTATGAAACGTACGTTGCTATCAATTGTAATCCTCTATCAGTAACTACTTGTTTCACAGTTACATCGGCAACCACCTGTTTTACAGTTACATCAGTAACGTGATGTATTACGTAAAATAACTTAAACGCCAAGTATTAAATACTTGTATCATATTTAAATATGTTAAACTGACAATTTCCAGTGCATATTAACCAACATAGTGTTGTTTCTATTGAAAATTCTAATCTATTGTTGGTTTAATCAAAATATACTGTTTTGTGCTCTATCGTTGAAAAATCGCAGAAATTGGTGTATTTGGAGCTAGGGAATTAGTGATATTAGTGATTGGTGGGGACAGTTTGTGATATGAAGGGGAATATAATGACACTGGGGTGGATTTTGGAACTGTGTCGATAGAGACGGCGAAAACCACTGCGTGCAGGAGATGGGTGTGCTAAGCGCCAGGAATTTTTATTGCCAGATATCCGGTATTGCCGGGGAATAGTGGTACCAGTGGCAGAGAGTAAAATCATATAGGTGGCAGAGGCTGATGGTGCGTGAGTCAAGCCGATGGTTGTTGCTGTGACATCCACAGCCAGTAGATATATATAAAGTAGCTCATTTATTTGCGTTGCCAGTTCCGATTATGTACCCGAAGTAGTGTCTCACAGGATCAAAAATACTACGGAACAAAACCACAGGAAATGGTTTTTTGAGTAGTAGCACGCATAATGTTCAAGAACAACAAATAAAATACTCTCATAAAACAATAATAAATTTAATGCTTTAATAAAAACACTCTTCGGGAATACTGTAATAACATAACATTGTACATATGGATACATGGTGTGAGAGGTATTAAGATACCGAGAATATCAAAGAAGTCACTTTCTATAAAGAAATATGTCAATAGCATTAGTATGTTATTCCGGGTGGTCTCTTCCTGCGAATGTTGTTGTCGTATGAAGTCAGCTGTGTCGTAAAGCGGTGGCGCACAAGGGGATCTGTAAGGAAGGCTGAGTGCAGCTGAAAAAAGTCTGAGCCTTCACTACCTTCGTAATCGACTCTCCGAGTCCTGCCTTGGGAAAGGTCGCAGCAACCCCGATGCTCTCTCCAGACAATGCACCGCAAAGACCTTCCCCAAAAAAATTGAAACAAATCTGTTTATTGTACAAACACTATGTAACACGGCGGGAAGTGGGCGGCAAAATCAATGGTGACATGAGTAATATACAGCAAGCGGTGAGTCTTTTTGCTTAAAATTATTTTACTAGAAGTGATTTGGATTTTGTTTTCCTGGCAAATTCAAGTAATGGTAAGAACGCAGGTATGGTGAACTTTTAAAAAAGGAAGTGTTTTCATGAGCCGTAATAAAGCTATTTCAATAGAAATTTCTTGGCAATGTATTAAAAAGGGTACCAGATAAATATTTCTTCAAATAGGAAAAAAATGTATCTTACTCTTAGATCGTAATTTTTCTACCTAAAAAATTCTCACTGAGATAGATTTTTATTGCGTTGATTATGACACCCTCACTGATATGCTTATTTTTTGGAATTTATGTTATGGAAATCAGCAAAGAGTCTAATGAGGTTTTCAGTATTGATAATTACGTAATTAACATTAAAGAATGATAAAATAAATAATTTGATGAATATAATGTGATTTTCCATATTTCAGAGAATTGTAAAACCATTAGTTTTTATTAGGAAAGCCATTCTTCCATCTGGACATGTCATAGGACGCGTACGACTATAACCCAACGTGAGTGGGACTGAAAGCTGTTAAGGTGTACAACAATAGTCTCAGGTTAAAATCGAGCGTTGCGAAAGACATTTAAGGCGCATTCAAGCAGCAAAGCGAGAGTTCTGCAAGGAGTAAGTCACTAGTCTAGTCACGACTAGTCTTGTGGATTTCACTAAGGAGTATGGCGATGGGCATAGGTCAGCGGGGTCGATTGAAAAGGTTACGCGAGGGGTACAACGATGGACACGAGGCAATTGGAGGAAAGGCTACGAATGTGAAGATAATCCAAGTCAGTGTAACTGAGAGTTGAGCTAAGGTTTGCCCAAGGCAGGCGGCGTGAGTGCTGTGGGCATGGAGCCAATGCAGCAGCGGCGGTGGGGCAGTAGCGTAGGCCGAAGCGCCGCCACATTTCCCGGTGCCCTCGCGCTGTGGCTCATTAAGCCCATTGTCAGCAGCGGGGTGCGATGTTCGCGCGCTCTCCTCACCGTCCTCACCGTCCTCACCGTTCAGCACCGCTGCACCAGGCAGGTCAATGTCGGCAGACACGTTCTACGTATGACTGGAACGCGTTCGTTGAACGAATGGTTGCTTGTTGATATAGCTAGTCCCTCTTTGTCGTTCGTAAATGCATGAACATTATATACCGTGCCTGGCAGAATTGTTGAATTTCGTTTCCATTCGTGATAACTATTCATTTATCTTGTTACTAGATTTGCTGGAGAATATTATTTTGGTCACTCTGTAGACGCTATGCGTTTCGTTCCCAAGCCCGATAACTCCTATTTTATGAAGAGAATGGAGGGTGAGGAGTTGCGTGTTAAAGCTCGAACATATAATGCATCGAATCTGGAAATGACAGGTATAACATTATATAGCTGCCTAATGCTACATTATTATGATGTATCTCTCAAATTTCTGAAGCATCTGCTTTGTTTACAACATGAGGTCTGAGAAAGCGAAGGCACGCATTGATGCGCTACGATTCGGGTTCGCTTGTTATCGACACTATGGTGACTATTACGTGCATTGCTACTATCGTCAATGTTATTGCTGCCATTAAGGAAATCATTTGTGTAATTACAGCCATTATTCGTAATCGTAATGTTATTGATTCTGTACTAAATTGCTCCCTTAATTACCCTATTGGTACCGCCTCTAGGGATCAGCTTTATCGCTGTCATCGTTTTCTAAAATACCAATGTCTTTAATTCACTATCGCAACTATCCCCACCTTCCTGAATTCCATGAGTGTCGCCATTCCCACAACCTCTGCGAGAACCTAGCATCTCTGTCATCTGACGCACTTTGCACAAGACACCACCCACCTATTGTCAGCCCCACCTTTGCGTCGAAGGGTACGTCACTTCCTTCGACGGGCCTTCCTGCGGGAGTTAGCTGTTGCTCTCGTGCCTTGAAGCCGTATTTACCGCTACCTCTCGTGTCACCACATATCACCGCTCTATTCACAGAGCGGGTCAAACTGCTGTTGTTCCTCCGCGTGGCCCCCATTATCCAGTGCCTACATCATCGCGCCTTGGGCCGATCCGCTGCCCCGGCCCAAGCCTCCGCCTCCCCGCCCACCGGCCCCGCGCCCCCGGCAGCGACTACCTCAGCCTCGTGTCTCACGTGCATCGACAGGGTCATGGCTCTTCGGCAATTGAGTTTCGAGGATATTCTGCCTAGTTTGACATTCGATAAACGCATTTTCAGATTTAATATTTTAGTATGAAATGGTACGTTATGCAATAATAGGTCAACTCTCTTTCAATATTTTTAGATAAAACGATATGTTTCTATTTCTTCTCTGCAGACAATACCATGGTTCCCTTCTATCATAGCTAGCAATTGTTCTCAAATGGAGATTGTAACTTTTCTGCGTAAGGCAGAATCATATCTAAGCAAACAAATAGCCTTATATCTAATTTCTATAATTTTAAGGGCTGTTCTATTTTTGTGTAGCACCATTCAATTGTTTTTTGAAGCTGAAGCACAGGCAGATGGTCATGTTGTTACTGTTTTCTACCTTTAAATTCGGTCCAATTACTTCGTACATGGCATTTCGGAACATATCGCTAATGGAATGCGAAATAAATGTACTTGAAACTTTGTGTAATCTCTTCCCAAATAAGTATTAGAAGTAATACCTTTATAAAAGATCTATAACCTACACTGAAGGGAACATTAGAGTGTGGAACATATTTCCAACTATTTTTTGTCGAATTTTAAATTAGTAAACTTTCGGTTTTTTAATTAGCGAGAAAAATAAGTTACATCAGACTTTCTCAATTAATTTCGAACAAACAACATTATTTGTTTATACTGAAGCACAGATTACTAGGACAATATGTACTTCAGAGCACGTAATTTGGAATTCTCATATCACAATCTTCGATTGTCTATCACAAGCAGCATATAGGCACTTAAACGTCCAGTCCAGCCCATTTGGCCAATATTTATCCCATGTCCTCATCCAAAACGCGATGCGCCTCACTCTTTGCCGCGCCCTCGAGCTCACTTACCTGATTATCTCACCCACATTACGCCGCTTTCGCCATTCCTCTCTCTTGGACGACTCTGATCACTACGCCCAACCAGTCCACTCTACCCGCTCCACCCTACCGCCCTATCAGCCCACTTCATTCACGTGCTCCATCATCCCACCCTATCCGAGCATCCCATCCACTTCACCCTCTTCGTCCTCCCGCCCAGTCAGCCCATCCCATCCCTTCCACACCACCCACTCTCGCCCCACCCACCCCATCCCCTCCCAACCCGATCATCCCAACCAATTCATTCCTTCCACCACTCTACCCGCTCCGCCCTCCCGACCAAACCCACCGCCCGCCCACACGCAATCCATTCCACCCTCGTTTCTAGCCCTCCTTCCGTGCAATCAGCTCAACCCACCCGTTCTACCCTTTCCACCTACCCTGCCCACTCCGTTCATTTCCCACTTCCAAATCGTTCCACCCCATTCTACCTCTCTCACCACTTCACCCCCTCCGTGCCACTGCAACCCATTCATCGCTCCATATAGATCCACTCCGCCACGCACCCGCACCCTCCCACCACCCGCCCGCGCAGCCCCATCGACAGCGGCGCCTGCGGCAAGTCAGAGGGCGCGCGCGTCGCAAAGGGAGCGGGGCCGCGGCTTTGCTGGCGGACATTAATCAGCAAACAGCGCCCGGATCGCGGCGTGGCGGTGACCAAGGCGTGCGGCCGCGCGTGACGCGAGGCACGGCCGTTTAATTAATGCTAACAGGGCCGGGGAGGCTGCGTGCAGCCGTAGGCTACGCCGCCGGACTTTCGTCGCAGGCCGGGGAGGTAGTCCAGAAGGGGACCGCCGCCTCGCCCGAGTCCGACGCGCCTCTGTCCCCGACATCATAGGCTCGTGTGAGCTGGCCCCCGATAGCAGCCGGCGCACAGTGCTTCCAAACACTCCATTTGAAGGGCAACCTATTATACTGCCAACGGAGAAATTGGAAAGATCCCTTTTACTTTCTCGCCTACTACTTACGAAGCAAACACAAAGTATGGTTATTGCAAAGTAAAAATATACACAGTTGAAAAAAACACGTTTTGCGCCCTGACATCGAATAAGTGCATAAAACTTGTTTATAAATGTAATCAATTACTTTCAGTAGTGCAGAATGAGTCTTTACTGCCAAAAATGGTTTACATCAGAATGTCTGTTTGTCCATCTGTCTGTACGTCTGTCTATCCGTCTCTCTATCTGTCTGTCCGTCTGTGTGTCTACCTGTCCGTCTATCTACCTGTCTTTTTCCGTCTGTCTATCTGTCCGTCTGGCTGGCTGGCTGTTTGCCCGTCTGACTGTGGTCGTGTGACTGCCTGTTCAACCGTCTGTCCGTCTATTCATGTCTCATTCTGTCTACCTGTCCGTCTGTTTGAGGTACTTACATATTACTCTCAACGATGTTTCCATTTCGTTCTCAAAAATTGATCCAACTTTTCTGATTTTAATTTTTTTTGTCGGTTTAAACAATACACTTATTCAACAGAATCACACCCTGTTGTCATTACATTCTTTAGGTATTTTTACTCTCGGAGATCGTTGTTTAAGGTACGAACAAACCAATCTAGAGCAACACTTCGAATTCCATACGAAGGTAAATTTGAGAGTAAAATGTTATTATAAATAACGTGAAAGGCTTTTGAAAGATCTAAAAATATTCCAATAGGGGTTTCATTTTGATTCATGAATGTGGCGACATTTTTAAGAAAAGAAAATATGGCTGTTTCCGTAGATGTGGATTTTCGAAACCCATGTTGGCAATCTGAAAACGCGCCTTGTTTACTAAGTAATGTTTCCATTCGTACGTAAAAAAGTATCTATTATTTTTGAAAAAAACGACAAAAGAGAACTTGGTCGATAATTATGAATTTAATTTTTTTTTTCCTTTTTTGAAAAGCGGCTTAATCTTACCTGTTATAAAAATATCTGGACAAATTCCTGTGCATAAGGATACTTTAGATATGTGAGTTAACGGGTGTATAATGGCGGGCGCGCAAGCCTTTTACAAAACAATCCGGAAATTCATCTAAACCGGCCGAATATTTATTTTTTAGTCGACCGAATATTTTCAGAATTTCATGGAAAGAAGTTTCAGAAACAAATATCGTGCCTAAATTTTTTGGGGAAACGTCTGATGCCGAATTTTGTGGCTGAAGACTGAGACTGAGATCGGCAGCAATTATCGAAAATAATTGGTTGAAGAGGCTAGCCACAGTTGCCAGATCGTTCACATTTCTATCGCTATCTTTTAAAACAACTTTTTCTACAAAGTTTGTAGTTAATCTGGTCGAATTTTTTACTATAATTCCATATTGCTTTTGTTTTATTATTTGAGTTCAAAATATCCTGGTCACGTGTCATGATTTTAGCCTGCCGTATGACTTTTCTCAAAAATGATTTCTATTTTTTAAAATAGTGGAGGAAACCTTGAGATACGTTATGATGCTTAGAAATGAAAGACAGAACTCGTTTGTTTTTACATGATGTCCTAATCCCTCGTGTTATCCAAGAATTGCTTTTGTGTGAAATATTTAATTTTCTCTTTTGAAGAAGAAAGCAAGTTTTAAAATGAAATGAAAGCGTTGAAAAAAAAGAATTGTATTTATCGTTTGAATCAACAGTATTGCAAACCGCGTTTCATGACTCTTGCAGCAGGTAATTGGTGAATAACGTTATTTTACTTTTAGTAAATAATCACTCATACATATATTATTTATTGTGTCAGTGTTCGCATTTCTTATCATGGTAAGAATTTGTGCATCGTGATCACTGTATCCTAAATCTTTTGTTTCAATTTCATATCGAGTAATGGTTTTGTTAATTATTATAAGATCGATTGCCTTCTTTGAATTTAGTGTGATCGTGTAGGTACATTTATTGTAATATCTAAACTGAAGGAAGGAATTCAATTGAGAATCTGCTCTTTCTCGCAAGATTCGACCAAAACCAATTAATGTTAAAATATCCACATACAACAATGGATTCAAAAGAGCGATTGGTGACTGTGTTTAGTGTTATTTCCAGTTTTGTTTAGAAAGTAATATAATCTACTGCTCTTTTGTTGGCGGCCTGTAGATGCAAAGCAATATAATTTTTAGCGTAGGAAGATGCACTATAGATATTTCAAACATATTTTCAACGGAATGCACATTTAATTCCGTCAAGGAAATAGAATCGATATTATTTCGAACGTAAATGCAAGAATCCCCATATGCAGGACCTTTATGTGATTCCTTTCCTCTACAATTTTACCTCTTGCAAGTACTTATACGGATATTTTTCTACTGCATCTGACTATAGTTGCTATATATTTACTCTATTTTTACCTCGAGTGCGTGGTCGAAGGTTGTAGTGTGTTCATGCAGTGACAGGTTGTGGGGAAACTGAGGCATCAGGTGTAGGAGAATTGGCAGTGGGAGTGGGAGAAACGGGAGAAGGTTCAGAGGAGGAGGTAAGTGGGTTCGAAATAAGGGTGGGGGAGAAGAACGTAAGGAAGGTGAAAGGGATGGATTTTTGGCAGGGGACTGCGTAGGATTGGAGTAGATGATGTGTGGTTCAAGCTTGTTGCCGACTATGTTTTCCAGCAAGGTTCATGAGGAGACCATGCCGGGTGAAGAGTTTTGCTGAGAAGAAATTCATTTCAAAAAGTGTAACATTTGTTTCTCTAAGTTGCAGTTTTAATTGTTGGTTTGTGTGCTTAACCTCGCTGCATATTGTTGGTCTTTTGTACCAGAAGGGCAGAGTCCAGACTATAATGTTATTGTTTTGGGCGGTATTTTATAATTTGCTAACATGTTGTTCAGGTGTAAAGTTACCACCCAAATTAATGTCATTCTGCCCTCCTATGATAATGACTGTGTCCTGCTTGGTGTCTTTGTTTGAGTGTCCAACTCCACAGTCACGTCTACAAATCTCCCTTTAGGTTTAAAAATAGATGAGACTGTGTTGTTTGAGGGTAACTTCCTACTGAGAACGGAGGAAAGATGGCGGCCATGGCCTTCAGCTAATTTATTTATTTAGGCTCAGTAAAAATGTCTTTGTTTTCAGGTGGGCTAGAATGGGCAGCTTTACGTGTTTTGGGTTTGACGCGCTTCCTAGCCTCTTTGCGTTGGTGTGTTCATGTATTTGTTGATGGCAGAGAAAGGTTGTAAGGATCAGAAAGGCGAAGAAAATCTGTTTCATAATCTAAAACACTAACTTTTTTTTGAGTTGCGACTGGATATGGTGTCTGTGTCTTTTATGCAGACACGGATGCACGGTTGGGAAGATTCGCAGTGTTGTCGACTTGTACCCAACCGTCTGTATAGAGAACGACCTCTTCCAACCTTCGGATGTGTTGATCTAAATTACTGTTTGTGTGTGTGAAGGCTTTTAGAAGGTCGTCTTTGAGAGTGTAAAAAGAGTAGAACTATTAGTTGCCATGTCACGAATGCGTTTTAATATACTTGATAAAATTGAAATAACTCAGATTGGAGAAACTCGGATAACAGCAACAAGCAGTTACCTTAATGTTTTGAAAGTGTAAGATTGATATACATTCAATAAATTCAAAAAAAATTATGACACGATACTAGAATGAGAAAGTGTGTTGTTTACGAAATTGATTGAAAGCTAGTACTTACGAAATTTGGCAATGTGGTTCTGTAGATTGCTGTCCCCTTTGCCTACGCCTTTTGAAGGAGATATTTTGCCTGCGCGTACCCAATAACGATAATATATTTCTGAGCAAGGGTTTGCCGTCCAGAATTACGGTCAATAGACCAGTTAATATTTAGCATTGTAGCAACAATTATACTAACTTTTCGTAACTTTGTCAAACTGTTAAATTAATGTTCTCAGGCGCAATTAGCGCATCCATTCCAGCCGTTCAAGCGCAGATTACGAATTAATTTCTAAAACTGTAAATTGTTGAAAAATTGATAATACACAGTTTCCGACTCTGGAACATCGGGAAACTCTCCTCTCTTTGGTTCTGTAAAGGTTGAAAATTGTTTATAAGTTTGCAAATGTAGCAATTTTTTATTGTCTCTTCAAAATCCCTGTTAAAGACAATACAGAATTCCGCAATCCGATCGGTGCTATCAACTTCCGTTCTCGAGATATTTAATTGTTTATTAGATCTTAGCATCTCATAATCACCAACATTTTTGCACTCTCCGCACACAACTATACTCAAAGGACACGTTTACAATGTCACGCTTCTATTGTTCGCTTCATACACTTGATGCTGAGTGCAGAAGTGATATTGCGGCCTCGGTGATAAACGGTGCGTCGGAAAAAATGATTGTCTTTACCATTTCATCGAAAAAATAAACAAACAAGATGTTTATTGGTAGTCTCGTGGTATACATTGCGGTAACAATTTCAGTCTTACGACAATTATGGCTGTTTTTTTAAAGATTCAACTTCTCCCCTTTCTTCCAAACAGCCATTAATGCTTCCGTTTCAATATTTTAATTCGCTTAAGTGTTGTTAGTATGTAAATAAATTACCTAGTAAATTCAATAGCGGTGAGAGAAGCAGTTTTATACCGAATAAGAACAGAAGCTATGATATTTATTTTTATATTCTCTATTCAATAGAACGACGTGCATTGCTATATGCTTATCGGCTAGCAAGGTAACTGTTTATAAAGATACAATATTGTAAAGTTCATTTTGTTGAAAGGCTGGGTCAAGAGCAAGTTGAGCTATGATTCTGTAACTTATCGATGACCCTGGTTCGCGTGACTTCAACAGAATAATTAACCGATGTTTCATTTTCTAATAAATGTGAAAAAGATTGTCGATGAAATTAATCATTTGCCATTCAGTGAATGCCGCCCAAATTCTCAATCGTTTCTCAGTCTAGAACGCCTTTCAGATAAGTAATTGGCGCTCTGAACTCGAGGTTAAGGAATATTTCTTATAAAGGTTGCCATTTATGAATCTCAAACAAATTGAATGTGACAGAGTATCAAAATTATGGTTAACATTTCAAATGTTATTATACTTCACGAAGGTATAGTTGTAGGCACGATATTAATAGTGTAAGCACAATAAAACCACGTTAAAAAACGACATTATAAATGAAATCTGTGACGAATTAATTCTTACTACAAATATGACGAATCCCAATACACGAACGTAAATCTAACTTAACGATTACTTTTACAATTTAAACATTTTAAATATCGATAAAACATATTAAAACTCACCAATTTCCGGGTTATTATATCCTATATATTTGGTAAATGTAAATGTTTAATGTATTGGAGAAGTACGAACATATACAAGATGCGATTAATGTATATCCTCCCCAGGTGTTTCAGATTTCTAATGTATTAGACTGGTAAAATAAAAAGAAGCTATGTGTGAGTGATGAAGTTGAATGTGCTCACTTTGTTTCATTAATAGTAAAAGCATTTAATTAATTAAGAAAAAGGTAAAGGTACCCCCTTTACACCTGCAAATGCTAAGCATGATTTAATATGTTAATAAATTTCTTGTTGATGTAGGTTTAATTTCCAAAGGTAAAATTAAATCGAAATCAAATAGTTAATTTAATAAATACATAAATATTTATATTTTCTTTTGCATATCATTTTGTATAATACATCCTATATAATGAAAGTTTGTTACTTGTTCATTAGGCCAGTTTCCAATGATTATTTTGAGTATATTATTTCCATTCCTTTGATTTCCATCATATTGGCTTTTTACTTTCTCACCTATGTAAGGAGAATAGGTGTTGAAATCGGCGATTTTTCGTGAAAATCTCTTATTGTCGGGCCCTAGTAACAAAAAATAGATAAATCCTCTTTCTATAAATAGCAAATTACTTCATCTAATCACGGATTGTAGCCAGAATCTGTTGTTACCGAAACATGTATAGCGGCAAAACGTGTATCTGCCTGTCCTAACGTGGTAAACCGTTGAACCAATTTTTCTCTAAAATGGATATTCCTCCTTCCATCTCAATAAACATGAGGCTTTAGTAGTCTCAAATGGATACTTTGATTTTTTAGGGTAATTTACACGAAGACTCAACATGTTAAGCTTTGGCAGAAAAAGCACTTGTTCCTTCATACGCCCTCCTCTCAGCCAATTTCTAAATTCAAGACAGAACACCTATGTATACTTTCACGAAATAATCTACTCAGTGTGGCAGTTCAAATTATCAAAATCATGTTTAATATCCAGTTTGTCCTGCTCTACACTAGAATAAAATTAATGTTTGTGAAATAGTTATTTACGACATGAGTGTTGTAAGATATTAATAGGGGCGTATTTTAATGAAATGTCTGTTTTTCCTTTCCACTTTAGAACAATGCAGTTTAGTATAAACATTAATTGTATGTTATGACCAAAAGGAATGAGCCATTTTTTACGTCTAGTTTGCTTTTTGCATTTTCTGTGAATTTCCACTAATTAGTCATTTTGTTTACCTTTTCGGTAATTTTTATTGCATTTTGGCTAGTTTAATTGATTTTAATAACATTTTAATGGTCCTTGTTTCAAATAATATATGAGATACAAGTGTTCACCACAGATTCCTGAGTAGTCTATTTGCTTTCTGAAATATCTAAATGGACATACAGTATATCTTTCTCAAAATCCTAAAGTCACATCAATACATACGTCAATACAAAGTCACATCAATACATAAGTCATTTTTATAATTCTTCAAGAAATAATATCAACCAAATTCGAGCATACTTTTCAATTCGCGAAAGTTTGTTGATAGTTGCGGTTTTTGGTCAATGTTTTGTTTAATAGTACGTAATCGGTTTAAAATGTAAATAAAACTGAAAGAAAAAGTGTTTTAATATGAAGGTTTGTATCAAAAAAGTTTAATACAATTTCATTCATTTAGGAAATTCATATTTGTAGTGAATAAATATGTAATTAACTTCTCATTATATAAATGTCTCTTATACAATGATAAACGCAATTTTATTTTATTGTGACATAATATAGAATTATAACACTGGCAAATTTATGTGGCTACAATCATTTTCGACGAGATCCCATTCACTTCCTCGTAACACAGCACTGCAGGACAATATTAATCGTTGAAAATTCGCGTCTGCCTGTAGGGAGGACGAAATTCGGCAGAGGCATAAGTGAGTGTATCAGAAAGTAGAGGCTGCGAGAAAAGGCTCCAACCCGCCTAGAAATACGCTGGGTCCGCTGTAAAATTAAATTCTTTTCTGAAGACTAGGTTGAGAAATACGGAGTTGTTTTCAACCGAAGTGATTACTAGGTCACGAGGAAGCGGCTGTGATATTGCTCCGAAGGCACAACGAAAGGAAAGTTACTTTCGGATGAAGGGCGTAGACTGTCTCTCTGGCTCACGAGGTAGCGAATGTTACTTTCAGACGAAGGTTGTGGTTAGTATCTCTTGCTTATGGGGTAGCGAACCGTACTGCCTGCTGGAGGGAGCGGTCTCTCTATATCTCACGAGAAAATAAATGAAGCTCGTTGTCTCTGTCTATCTAGCTCGCGAGGAACCGAATGTTGCTTTCAGATGAAGAGCGTGTAAGGAAGCGAATGCTGGGCGTGGCCTGTCTCTGGCTCGCTATCAGTTGGATGGTGTGGTCTCTAGCTGCCAAAGAAGCGAGTGTTACTTTCGGATAGAGGGCTTGCTCTCTCTCTCTCTCTCTCTCTCTCTCTCTCTATCTATCTCTCTCTCTCTCTTTCTCTCTTTCTCTCTTTCTCTCTTTCTCTCTCTCTCTATCTCTCTCTCTCTCTTTCTCTCTCTCTTTCTCTCTCTCTTTCTCTCTCTCTCTTTCTCTCTCTCTCTATCTCTCTCTCTATCTCTCTCTCTATCTCTCTCTCTCTCTCTCTCTCTCAGTTCTCTGCGAACCATACGGCAAAAGGGCGTATTTTGTTCTCTACCTCAAGAGGAACAGATTACTTTAGGCTGAAGGGCGTTTTGTTTCTCTGGCACATGAAGAAGAGAATATATGGTATGGTCTGTCTTTGGCTCACCAGGAAGGGAATGTTACTGTCCGCTGGAGAGCGTAATCTCTCTCTAACTCCCCTAGAAGCGAATGTTGCATTCGGCGGGAGGGCTCGCTTTCTCTCTAGATCCAGAGAAAGAGAATGTTACTTTCAGATGAGTGGGGTAGTCGCTCTCTAGCGCCGGCGAACGGGCTGGCGCTGATCCGGTCCACGTGAGCCAAAGGGAGCGCGTCGCCGTTGCGGTGCGCATCAAGGGCGGCCACTCGCTCTCCACTTGCGCGCGGAGGACCGCGGCCCTGCGGCCGGGGGACCACATCGGCTCTCCCCTCCTCCGTCGCTCCATCGATTGAGCCCCCCCTTCCCCCCGGGGTCAACAGTCGCTCGCTTGACCTCGCCTTTGTTCGCGGAAATTCTGCGACGGAATGACTCTTATTGTTCGCTGGAAGGCATTGCTTGGACGCCCATTTCGCTGCCCTAGTTGCTCGTTTGGAGGTGGTTCGCTTTTCAGAACCATTATCTTGCGATTCTTTTCGACTTTTTAAATAAAAAAAATATTTAGATGTCGTAAAAAAATTTAGAAAGTAATATATAGTATACGAACAATAACAGAGGAAGTATACTGTGTAATTGAAAATTTCGTGCCAACTAATTGTTTTTAAATATTTAATTCATCGTACTGTAAATAAAATAAATGTGCCTACAAATACCAACCTAAATTTGAATATTGGAAACAAATTTCTGAAAAGTAATATCTAGAATGTCCTATTACATTGCTGTGAAGGATGGACGCATTTAAAAACGGACAGGAGTCCTTTAGAAGATTGCGAGATGTGGTTGTGGCGAAAAATACTGAAGGTTCCTTGCACTGAAAAAATTTCTAACAATGTAATTTTAGAAAAAAAGAAAGAGAAAAGATCGTAATTAGAAAACTTTTGTAACAGGTAAGCAAAATTCTTTGGACCCATTTTTAGACATAACCAATTCTTAAACACAATTTTGGAATGTAAAATAGTAGGAAAAAGAGGAAGACAGAGACGTAGAATAAAATTTTTTGAACAACTACAATCTGAATTACAATTCAACTTTGCAGATACGAAAAGGACAGCGGAGGACAGAATGTCATGGGATCAAAGCACTTTTTGACCTTTAAGATGATGATGATGATGATGTGTTTTTTGTTCAGCAGCATATTTACTGTTGCAGGTCACTAGTAATTTACATCAACATAACCTAAAAATAAAACGCTGTTGGTGTTTATGTCTAATTACTCTATTCAACAGATTACGAAATAATTTTTAATGCTAAGCGACAAATGGTCAACCCAGCACATTGAGGGCTATGAAGTTGTATGATGGAAAGATACTATTTGTCGTAAATAAATAGATTTCGAGTGCGAAGTTTTGTCAAACATGTTTTGTAATTACCCCTAACTTATCATTTTATTAACAAAATATATATTTTATGCACTTCTTTACTAAATAGTAATAATTAACCATGGGAAATCTCTTTTTAGCGCTCTAAACATTATTTTGTATATAAAAAAGATTCATGTGTTTAAAAAATGTTTCTCGGTCAGCATCCCGAAGTTTTCTTAAAAGAAAAGTGACTGAACACGAAATCATTTTTGACTAGTCAATTATATCGTGTTCATCCTAAACTTGTTTCAATGTTGATCCCGTAAGTATGAACGACTTTAAACATTTTTTTTTAAATAGGACCTGTCGACATTCTCTACTTCAATTTTCAGTGGAAATATTCATTTCTTGTCCCCGAATTACTTTAAATTGGTTGAAAGAACTTGCATGCGGACTTTCTAAAAGCTGAGCCTAATGGATCATATTGATTTCCCTCTCTAATTCACAACTTTTCCTTTTTTAGCACTCTGCACTTCGCATATTTTATGTATCCATTTGAATCGCGCTGCCTTGGCGCGAAGCCCAGTTGGGGAGGCGGCGCGATCGGCGGCCGTAGCCGGGGAAGGGAAGGGGGTGGAGGACAGGCCATATGTGGCCTGAGTCCCTCCCCCCTGCGGTTTCCGTGACGTTGACAGCCACAGCACCCATGTCTTCCAGTGTACTCCCCGAAATGTAGCCTCGTTTTCGTAACGTTTTCTGTAACATATGTCTGAATTAGACAGACATTTTTTCGGTTATATAATATATTATTTTTTTTGGTTTATTTAAGGCATCAACTTCTAGGTCATTAACGACCACTATTGCGTGTAACGGTATGGTAACTGGGAGGATGACACGAAATGATGATGATGGAGGTGAAAGGACGAACACAATACAACTATGCCTGAGGCGGTACTCAAACCCGAGATCCTTCAGTCCCAGATTGCTACGGCACTACAGCCTTAGCAATTTAGGCTATCCGGATCGGCGGTTATTTCATTTTGTTAAGGGTCCTTTCTTGACACTCTCTCATGTTTCTATTTTAGGCCCTTTTATTCTTCATGAACTTTAGGTAATTATAGCATTTTTCTGCATTTGGTTAGCGTTGTCAATCTCAAAACGTTTTACTAAGTTTCATTTCGTCTCTATTTCCATTAATCTCCATTATGTACTAAGTTTTTATAAATTTTCTATTAATAGTCTTAATTTAGGTTTATCAGTTTTTTTAAATATGTCTATTACAATTTTAGGGGATTACATGGCTCAAATTTATTACAATAACTTTGTCACATGCATTGGTGACTTAGAAACTAACTTATAACTAGATTCTTACAGCTAATTCGAGTACATTGGTTGAAGAAACCTATGAGGCACCTCTATTTATTACATTTAAGAGAACAATTTAAGGAACACATGGAAGGGATACTTGTTTTTTATTCTTGCGTTGTCGGTTGGGTTTCTGCACAGCGTGAATTCGGATAGGGACGGTATTTGCATGATATTTATATGAAAATTAGAGGAGAGGTATGTGATGTAATAGGTTAATTGATGCGGATTGAATTCTTAATGCAGTTGATTGTTAGAAACATTCCATGGAGCATTTGTTACTGTCCTTAGGTATTAATTTTGGATGGTTTGTATTTTTTTAATGTTGGTTTTGGATGGAGCAGATGGCTATTCCTATTTAAAAGAGGTTTGAGTTGATGTAATTTATTTTTGGCTTGGCTAATTTTGATGTCTTTGTGTTGTTTCCAATTCAGACGCGTGCCAGTGTTTAATCCCAGATATTTTATTGGTTTATTTGGAGGGTAACAGCTTATTTGAGCATTGTTTAAGATTACGGGGGGCCAGGGCGTGTACGGTCTGAGAGTGAAAATTTTAGCTGGAGTTTTAGTTGGATTCAGGAGAATTTTAGATTTGAAAGCCCAGCTTTCGATTTGGTGTAAGTATAGTTGATGTCTCATTTTTATATCTGTTAATGTGATTCCGGATGAGAATATAGATTCCGTTTTGTTTGGGGGTATCGGCTTCGTGTAAGTTGAAGAGAGTGGGTGAAAGGTGGGAGCCTTGGGGTAAACCTGCCATTATTAATTTGGGATTAGATTGATGATTGTTTACTGTAACTGCAAAGGTTCGGTTTTTTAGTTTTTATTATTTCGGCAATGGAGCGAAGGGTCGCAGCTCTTCTGATTTTGTAATTTAATGCTTTAATGCTTCCTCCCAGACTATCGAATGCTTGGGTTATGTCTTTGAATAAGGCTACTGTATGATGTTTTTTTTCTGGAATGAGGAGTACATGTGTTCCCTGATTCTCAGGAGCTGCTATTTGGAGATTTGTTTCATGAAACCAAATTGTTCTTTAGGTATTTCTTTGGTGCTCATTGAGTGTTTACTTAGTCCTTTTAATATTATTTTTTCAAATATTTTGATAGGGTGAGCAGTAAACTTATTTGTCTATAACTATTAGCGATTGTTGTTTTTTTGCTGAGTTGTGGTACTGGAATAACTATTGCGTGTTTTCATGAATGCGGGAAGTGACTTATTCTCAGACAATAATTATATATGTTAATTAGAAATGCTATTGCCATTGAGGGATTTTTTTTATTATTAAGATGTTTTTGTTATCATGCCCGGGAGACTTTTTGTTAGGCAAGTTTTTAATTATACTTTTGATTTCATTTGGTGAAGTGTAGTGTATTCTTTGATGGGGTCCGTATTGGTGTTGCGCAATAGATTGATTTATTGTAATGTGTTCTGGGTGGTTTTGTGTTGTTTTTGTTGTGTATTTGGATTCAAAGATGAAGCTAGCTCTTCGGCTTTTTCTATTGCTGTGTATACTTTACCAGCTACGTGTTGAGAGGTGGTATTATTTTTTTCTTTTGGTATTTTTTTGTGAACTGCCATATCGTATTATTTTGGGTAGTGAGAGATTGGATTTTACTCGCGTGTTGGCGATCCCTAAAATTTTTTATTAGTCTTTTGACTACATTCGTGATTAGATTAAGGTCTATAGCCTTCTATAGCCTTCGAGTTTTATTTTTGATTTTTATATCATTTATAATTTCAGGGGGAAGTGATTATAATTTTTTGTAAGTGTGTGTAATGTTTTTTGATTGGATTGGAGGGTGACGTGTACTAGCGTGTTGAGTGTTGAAACTGCCTTCTGTATTTCTAAAGGATGATTTACGATTTTAAGTTTAGGAATTTCATTACTTAATTGTTTCTGAAATTTATGCCAGTTTACCTTGAGGGTATTTTGTTTAGGCAAAGGGGAATAAGGAGGTGATAATTGGCGAGTTGTTTTTAATATAGGTATATGATCTGAGTAAAGTTCAAAAATTGGGGTTGGAAAAATATTTATGTTTGTGTTGGTAACTCCGATGTCAAAAATGTCTGGACTGCTTATTCGATCATATGGGTAGTAAGTCGGTTCTGCAGATGCCATTATTTTTAATTTATGCTTATTTACAATCCTGTCGAATATTTTGTCGTCTTGATTATTTGAATGACACCCCCATTGGGTATATTTTGCGTTTAGATCGCCGAGTAGAATAGCGTTAATATGGGATTCGAACATGTTTTCGATGCTTGCTGTAGCTATCTTGGCCGAAGGTGGCTTATAAGCAGCTATTGCGTTCCTATTTTGGTCATTTATTCTTATTTTTATTGCTTATTTTATGGCGATTAACACTCCACCTCCGCTTTTGTCATTTCTACCTGTTCTATCGATGGTGTAGCCTGGAATATACAATTTATTGTTATCGTTTAAGTGTGTTTCGATTGTGAATGCGATATCGACTTGTTGTGAAAGTAGGAAGTTAATTAGTTCGTTTTTTTTGTATTTTTGATGCGTTTGTGCGTGTGATGTTTTTGTATTTATTATGGTCCCATAAACTACGTGGTCATGAGCAACCCCATTGCTTTTACAAAATATTAACAATATTTGAAGCAAATAATTATTTACAATTGATATGAAAAACACATACTATAAGTACAAATATTACAAAATGGTATAAAAAATATTAACAAATTTGTTACATTAATAAGATCTTAAGATAATGGTATGGTTTTTAGATACCTAGTATTTAACTTGACAAGTTGTTTCTAGTAGTTTACAGGCATTTATAGAGGTTGAGTTCATCGAGGAAATGGATGACATTATATACATTACTTGTATCATTTAAAAGTGTTTGTATGTTGTTAGAAAGATTGTATTTTTTCCTTAAATAATTCAAATTTTGGCAATGAACTAATATATGGATGACGGTAATAGGTATATGACAAGTTTCGCAGAGATTTGGGGATTCCTTTGCTATTAAATGCTTGAGTCAAGGCTGAATGGTCTATTCTCAAACGAGTAAGAAGTACTTGATCACTTCTTTTTTGAAGGTAAGGAGCATGATCTGCAAGAACTGATTTTCTGATCATGAACAGTTTGCTAGTTGATGTGCTTTTCCATTCAGTGTCCCACTTTTCCTTGTTTTTTGAAGAAGTACTTTTTTTATATCATTATGTGAGAAACTATTGGTGTTCAGAGGTAAGGAGGTAGCTAGTTTAGCTGCTCTGTCAACTAATGTGTTGCTTGTTATGCCAATGTGGGAGGGAATCCAGACAAACACTATTTCTTTGTTAATGTTTAACAATTCATTATACAAATTGGTGTTTTTTTAATTATTGGATCTAGTTTGGAGGTGCTACTGAAGCTTTCTAGTACACTGCTCGAATCAGTGTAGATTACAAATTTTGAATTTGACATATCTTTGATGTATTCTAAGGTTCTGTATATGGCGTAAGCTTCACAATAATATATAGAACATTATATTACTAAGCTTGAAAGATTGTGTTTGACGCATCGAATTAAAAAGGGCGCACTCCAGAGTATTAGTTGGTTTTTCGAACCAGTGCGTGTAATATGCTGGTGTAATTGAACTGCTAGTAGAGACAATTCCATTGAAGAAGAGATAGATATATTTATAACCGGTGTCATGTTTTTCCTTATATTCATTCAGACTTTATTATATGTTATTTTAGACAGGAAACCATGGAGTTCTTTGTATTTTTAATATTGATTTATCTGGGGAAATGTGAAGTCTATTTCATGAGGTATTGTTTAAGACAGTTGATATGCTGGTTTGGAGAATATATTATTATTATTATTATTATTAATTATTATTATTTGGCATTAACAGCTGAACTATCTTGAGATGAGAATATATTCTCTTATGTCTGTTGGGTTACAGGAAGAACACGAGATTTTGCTGGCATAAGAAAAGGTTATTTTCCTCTTTTATTGTGAAGGGCTCTTCTTCGGCTTCGCAAGTGATTATAAGACCGACTTGTGCCTATAGGGCTCGCAATTGCCATGCGCAATCCCATTAGTATGGATGAGGTTAAGTTGTTTAATATATATTATTTTACTGATATGATTATAATTTGATCCATACATATATTTTGGAAACGAATGAGGTTTCTGTAAGTAGGACAAAGATAATAATTTTTATCTTGCACTCAGATAGTTGAAGATAATTAGCTTTAATGATATTCATTCGAGAGCATTCCCTTTTTAATGTATTGATGTGTGTTTGCCAGTTAGTTGTGTTCAAATATGCCGAGAATCTGATTTTCCTTTTCAATTAATTGCTGAGAATTTATATGAGTTTAGTTGTACGTTTGCTGTTCTTGTTCATCTGAAATCATGGCATTTTGACTTCATTTGTTGAGAATTTGAACCAACTTGTTAACCAATTTTGTATTAAAATCGAGGACTTGTAGTTGTTTGCGAATTAGTTTTGGATTTTTTCCACTAACTCAATATAGTGATATCATCGGCAAAACAATATATATTTTCTACTGTTTCTGAATAAGTTCAGTTATATCAATTTATGGCAATACGGAACCAAAGTAACACTTGAGGACGGAGCCTTGGGTAACCTAGTAACATAGTTTGTGTTTTCGGAAATGGTGCTTATTGAAATTTGGACTGAGAAATCTTTTCACGAAGAAATGGTGATATGAATACCGTTCTTTCCCTTATCTTAGGTACTGAGTAGCTGTAAGGTTCTGTCTTTCCACACCATGCAGTAGCTTTTTCTATATCCTTAGGCTTTACGATTAGTGTGGGTGTTTTGGTGTGTTATGACTGCGTCGCCATATGTTGCATGTGGATATTGATGAGATAGGTCCTAGTTGATCTACTTTTCTTCTAAATCCACTTTTATGAGGGGATAGTCATATGTCGTTGTGGTTCTAAATGCCATATTAGCTCTTCTGCTGATTGCCTTTTCCATTTATACTTTACAAAGGGAGTTGGATGTTAATGATAGTGGTATGTAGGTTAACAGGGGATTGGG
>BOPP01000071.1:279059-293032 GCA_017312745.1 Gryllus bimaculatus | reverse complement strand
GCCCCGCCCCCTCGCGTCACCGCCGCCCGCTGTGTCTTCCATTTGCTCGCGTCGGTGGCCGTCGGGAGAATTTATTCTTCTCGGTGGAGCCCAGCGGAGACGGCGGGGCGCGCACTGTAGTCGGAAACGTCATTCTGAGAGGGCACGCGAATAGGAGACGTCTTGATTGCTTTGCCTGGTTGGAAGTTTTTGCAAGAATGAAAGTGGTTTTACGTGAATGGTTTCGTTTTTAATTGGACTAACAACAAAAACAGTGCGAATTTATGTAGACAGAATTTGATACATGTGAATGAGTTAAATTCAAGCAAACGTATTTCTTAGGGGTTTCCGAATTGAACTCATTGGTCAATTGCTGATATGAAAAGTCCAATTTTGAATACGAAAAAGAATAATAATGAAATTTTGACATTGTCTTGTTATGAATAACTATATATTCGAACTATCAACTTTCTCTTTTTCGTCTAATTATTGTTTTCGTGAAGTATTTTTTTTCTGATAGACATATTTTGTCTAATCAATTCATTATTAATTTAAAATTTTTTTTCTTGGCAAAGCAGTTTAAATAAAGTTCTCTCTTGATGTCTGCCCGTGATGCGATTGAAAAATGAAATAAAGACAACTGATCACTGGCATGTTTTGCTATAAATATACTTCATTGTATGGCTGTACTTCCGATTTGTTCAGACTCCTGTATACTGTAAAAGAAAAACAAATAGTAGTCAAATATTTTTACGTACAATGTGTAATTTGATGCGATATTTACGACCATGTTCTGCCTGCCTTACTAGAACAGCGGTTGATTTGAAATGATGAAGCAATGTAGGGATGAGAGCCAAGGGAAGCGGTAGAATCCCCAGAAGTCAATGCGATCCCGAATTTCTCCGCGCGAATTCTTCCAAACAACTGCCGTGGAAGGGGATGGCTTTCGATAACTGTTACATTTGTTTTTGAAAAAACGTCATCTTCGGCTTCAAAAATTTCACTTTTGAAAATTGTAGCAGATGCATGGATGTTGAAGGATACTTTACGTAATCAAATTGTATAGATAAAATGATTTACATCTTTAAAATATTTAAAAACTACCCTATTAAGGTCCTCCTTGTTTTGGACTAACATTAATATCCTAAATTGAAGGTCATTAAAACGCGAGTTTTAAGTGGTAATAATTTCAGCAATCATTGAAACTGAAGAGACAGTTTTCTTTTTATTTAGTCTTAAATAAAGGGGGTGACTTTGATGGGGTTGGTTGAACTTTATTTGAAATAATAGGCAACAAGAGATTACTTTTATATTGTAATAATTTTAGTGACATTTTCTAGAAAAGATTCATCATTTATGTAAGTAATCTCTTAATTAGAATTCCTTTACACAACTACAGAAGCATTAAATTAAATTTTGTCAGGTACTCTTCCGTCATCTCCTTTCTCTGGAAGAGGCAAAGTGGCAAAAATGTCCGCGAAATAAATGTCAAATATATCTTTTTTTACAAGCTTGAACATCTGATGATTAATATCCACACTCTTCAAACCAATTATTCTATATTCCCACTCAATCAGTATTCTGTAGATCACACCAACTTTTCTGTAAGTTGTGCATTTCCGTTTCCTGACACTATCTTCACCAAGACGTATACTCCCGGCTTCAGTGCTTGTGAAGTTGGTGTTGAATGATACTTCATTTGTGTCTTTCTCACTGCTTTGCGAGAGCCCATCAGTTGATGGCAATTCTCCATTAGTTTGCGAAACATCGTCATCCGTCTCAGATGTTTCCCTGCTTTAGGCAGAAGTGATACTTTTTCCTGGTTCAACGACACGTCTCTTCTTCTTTCTTACTCCTTTAGTACCAACGTCAGCACGTTTTTTATCTTTCAAATATGTAATCAGAGAGTTCTTTATAACATTTTCAACATTGTGGTCTAATTGAGCATCAAGACGATTAGTCATAACTTTGGAAGGATTGAAAGATGCAATACCAGTTGCTTTATATTAAATAATGTAACATGTAATGGAAAGATCGTTGTTTAATAACCGCATTTCATGATTTGACAAAAAAAAATACTAATGAAAGTCACCCCTCAACTGTTATTAAAGTCATCCCATTCAGTAAATGATCACAAATCTCAACGATATTTTGTGATAAAATTTTGTTTTCCTCCAAAGTGGCCTACTTACTACTAACTTGTGAGATAATTCAATAAACTATATGGTTTAGTCTCAGCTTGAAAATTTTTCGCCGAACGTACGTTTTCAAAATATGATACAAGAAGTTTAAAGAAAACACTACATCTGTGAATCTTTTAAAACGGTAATATGTCTATTGGCGCTCATAGACATCCAGAATAGACAACTGCCTCACAAGAAATATATCAAGTCAAAAGTAGTAGCTGCTGCAGCATATAAACATAGTGTCAAGGAGATATCAAAGTTACCCATTGATATCAAATTCACCCCAATCTACGGTATACAAAGAATTCAAATTGTAGAGCATAGATTATCACAATGTATTTATCTACTAACGTGAGTCAAAATATCCAAACTCTCTTTACTATCAGAACCCACTACAGGATCCTAAGTGGTATATTCAACCGATTGCCTTGGTATTAAATTTAAAGATAGTAATGAAATATATTCTAGTAATTAATACGATTGGTGTTTACAGAATTCAGTTAAGTTAAACTGAATTCTGTAATCACCAACCTCGTAAATAAATTATAATAAATTAAGTATTCTGATAGTTACTGTTTGAAATGTTTCCTTAGCTGATCTGTACGCAACACGTTGCTTCATGGACGTCCGTGTGAGCAAAATACGGCAGGGTGATAGATCCAATACATCCCGTTGTACTGAGAAAATAAACTGTCTTCAAGACAATAATCTCGATGATGAAATGTATTGATTTCAAATGTGGATTTTTAATCTAGAACATTCATAAAAAAATGATATATTTCAAATAATTTCCACTCTTTTTCAAAATTTGTTTTGAATTACACGCTTAAGAGCATTTACATTACGAAAATTTCCTACATTGCAGTTTTTTGAGTCCATGCTTTCAATCGGCACCCAAGCGGAAATATTTTTTGAAAATAAATAGAAGATAAATCAGAACACATTTTGGGAATGTAACTGTGTTTTAATTAGAATACTTTTTCTTATTTATCTGTTGAAATAAATTCATTTCCATGGAAAACATCTCATCATGTGGTCTTTATGCGAATTGCAAAACCGCAAGTATTGACATCCATGTTAATTCCGCAGCAGTACCAATTGCTTCTTACGTAAACCATTAATTTCTAAATTAATATTTTCATTTTGGAGTTAGGGCAATATCCTTTTTGCTTTGGCCCACTCTGCCAGTGGCAGCGCCTGGCTGCAGGGGGCCGCTCTACAATCGAGGGCGTCGCCAGAGATTACGAACGCTCAGCTCCGCTCCGCTGTTTTGATTTGTGTCCTCTTCGGGGATTTGTCTGTCTCGGGAAGCCCGCGATGCAAGCGTAACAGCCAGGTTTCCTTCTGCGAAGAGGAAAGAAATATTTATTGTTTGCGTGGTAACCGATGGACGCGAAATGCGTTTCTTTCAAAGGTGTTCCATCTATTAATTTGATTGAAAACATTTCTTTATCATCGTAAAGATGACTGTTTGTCCATACCGTACCGTAAAGATGACAGTGTATACTGGCGTTGCACTTATATGATGTTCTGAGTCTCGATTCTGTATACGAGTTGGAAGACAAACAAGTATCTTGTTTGTCATTGTACAAAGTAGATTTGTTTGATTATTACAATTTCAATATTAATAAATAAAATTTATCTGGTTAACATTATTAAAAAATAAAAAAAACAATTCAATTGTAAATTTAAAAAATCTAAAATAATTTACTTAAAGATATTATTAGTTATTCTTTGTTATACCACATTATAAAAACATCTGATACAACTGTCAATTCATTTTCTCATCGATTTGAAATCAATATGTTTTTAAAACTAATGAAGATAGCCCGTAGTGTGAAAAAATACGCGCAACACACTACCATTTACTCCGTTCCATTTTGAATATCGGTTTTACCATTCAGCATTGTTACTCTCAAAATTAACTTCCACACGAGTCGACAAAACGCAACCTCTGAGAAAAAACCATGTTCTCTCAATCGTATCTATCGGAAACGGAGGAGCTCCTTGCATGAAAGAGTGATTCTCCTTTCTCTCTATAAAATCCTTTTTCGGTCTCCAGTGCTCGCAATATCCAGCTCATACGTCGAAAGGACAAGTTAGATTTAAGGCGGGCGCGTCGCGGGTCGATGGCGCGCCCCATCGCCCAATTTCCTGCTCCGCGTGTTATTACAAAGTAACGGGCGACGGCAGCGGGGCGGCAGCAGCGGCGCAGGTGCCGGGGCTGCGGGGGAGGCGCAGGGGTTGGTAGTGCTGGCGGCGGTGGCGGTGCCGGTGGCGGCGTCCGGAGGTAGTGGTGGTGGTGGCTTGGCGGTGGTTGCGGAGGGAGCAAAAGAGGTGGCGGTGACGGGATGGCGTAAGCGGCGGGAGCGGTGGAGGCGGCGGGGGCGGCGAAGGAGGCGAAGTGAGGCGGGGCCGCCGGGTTCGTTGGGGGCGGAGGTGAGGGCGAAGGCGGAGAGGGAGGCGGAGGTGACGATGGCGGTGGAGGTGGCGGGGGTGGAGGCGGAGCTCTTCGGCTCGCAGCGCGTTATCATGAGCGGTGGCGCGCGGCCCGGCTCGGTCCGGAGCGGCGCGGCGGTTACCGATGGCCGGCACGTCGCCCCGAGGGGCGCTCCCGCTGCTGACACGACCTACCGCCAGGCTACGCTCTCCCTGATACGTTGGCCTGTAGCTCGCACTTTTCTCCCTCATGTGGGCCTCGTTCATATCACTACATCGCTTATATAGTTCTTGTTCCTTCCGGGATGACCTTGATGCACTGTAGTCTAACTGCCTCGCTGTTCAAGCAGTTCTTGTTTTACCTGCCTTTATTTGCATTCATTCTCTCCGACATCCAATTCTCTTCTCCTTGTGCCGTCTGCACTCACATCGCCATTTTGTCAGTAACTGTTCTCTTCTGACGTGGATCTGCTACCACTCCGCCGACACACTTACACCCACACACTTACCTCTCCTGAAGTCAGTGTCCCCCAACGCCGTCATCGACGTCTGTGAAACCTCTATCAACAAATTTGTGCCCATCCAAAAGATTTGCTACCACCAACAGCACCTGCTACATTCGCAACTTCAGCTCTTTGCCGATCTCGTTGAACCAGTACCCAACCTAGTAACTGTACTTTTTATGCTACTACCACCTGCTCTGTCATTCTTGCTACATGGTTCATTCCTTCATTCATACCTTACTACTTTTGATTCATCTCCATGGCGAAGTCCATTTTCGCGTTTCCGTCCGTACACCTTCCACTTCCATCACATTTTGCAAATTTACTTGCTACCCAACTGATAGCCCGTGTTCATCAATCAGCGTTCTTGTCCATCCTAACCCTTTTTTACAGTATTTTCCTAACCCTCTTTAAGTCTCCTACATGCCTTCATGCAAACATGTTTCGTTTCACCCCCTGTTCAAGTAGCTTCCTAGAATCTTCCATTTCTGTTCATATACTTTTTATAACACTGCTTAAATTTTGCACTGCATTTAACCCAGACGAATTTCCTTCTTGCAATTCCTTTTTTCTCACCATGTCGGCGATCGTTGTCAGGCAGCGACGCATCAACTATTGTACTTCCTGTTGCTACCTTTCTTATCCTAATGATCTAATCTCTCTCTCTCTCTCACACACTTTCTCTTTCTCTTTTTCTCTCTCTCTCTCTCTCTCTTGCTCTCTCTTTCTCTCTCTCTTTCTCTCTCGCTTTCTCTCTCTCTTTCTCTCTCGCTTTATCTCTCGCTTTCTCTCACTTTCTCTCGCTTTCTCTCTCTCTCTCTCTCTCTCTCTCTCTCTCTCTCTCCAGTAGTATCCACGCTGCTAATGCGCGCTTGGGAAAGTTGGCAAATTGAAGAGCTATGTAAGAAGGGAGAGGAAATTAAAGAGATGAAAATGTGTGTGTTGAGAAGGATATAAAGTTTATAAATTAAAAATGTATCTAACTTTATTAAATCGAGTATATTAAGTATAGGATAACGGTGGTAGAAAAATGAAGTAAGGGGAGAGATAACGTAATGGAAATAATATACATAATATATTATTAATTAATAAATATGTGTAATCAATAAATACTGTGAACAAATAGCATGTGAAATAATTTTAAAAAGCTTGAGCAAAACGAGAGGAAAATTGAAACTCAAAGTAATAAATATTGAGCAGAGTTGAGCAGAGAGAAAATAATGATAGTAGCGAGCAAGGTGTACTACAAAGATCCTCAGGCCTCCCGAAAATGTCGTAAGGCACACGACCATTCATGGACGGGCGGAAGGAAGGAGAAGCAGCAACGCGAGAGATATGGCGGCGGCGCGTGAGATCTTCATTCCATTCCTCGCACGTCCAGATATTGCAGCTAAAGCCCTGGGAAATTGGAGTTGCCAACTGCGTTAGTATATCGCCCGGCCTCTAGAGGCACGCGGTGTGGCGCGGCGCGGCGCTCACGACGGTCAGAGCCACACCGCCCAGCCTGCCTCAATCCACCCTTACACACAACACCACTCCGCATCTGCCCAACCAGCACCACCTCCACTCCGCACAGTGAACTGGCGTGCGATAGACCAAACGGTGAGCAAAATCAGTAATAGTTATGTACGAAAAACGTATCGTAAATCATCTTTCAACAAAACGAAATTAGAGAATTATCAAACTTGGCTCGACTGTGAACTCCAATAGAGTATTATAATAACTAATAAGATATTAATTTACGAATATCGTAAACAGTTTTATCTACTTTGAAAAAATAGAAATGTTTACTTTATGTTTTTTCCTTTTGACCATTCATTCTAGAATGAGACAGACTGATGTTGGTACTACGTAAATGAAGTGACATGAATTATTAGAACACTTGTGCTTTGATGACCTTGATTACACAGAAAAATGGAATGGTTGCCGCCCATGGAAATACGGTTCTCTACCAGCCCGATAGTAAAATTTGACCCAATTTTATTTATTTGTGTGCTTTACGCACCATACGCGCTATGTGTGGATTTCCTATTCCTAAACAACCACTGCGTCTGATGGTCCTCTTGTCTACGTAGAACCCTGAACCACAAAATGTTTGCAATTCATGGTTGACTCTCTCAGAACTGAAGCAAGTGGTTCCACAACCCACATTTTTTCGCTAGTTACTACAAAAAAATATTTATGCCAACAATGGAATTATTTTCATCAACCCATATGTATCCTTGGAGAATTTTGACTCATTTTATACACGTACCTTTTAATCGTAAGTTTGAATCCAGAAATTGTTACATTAATTTTTTATTACACAAGTGTGGATGCACTCTCATTATTATTTTTTCACTTCAACCTAAAACCAGTGGCCGAATAAAATTTCATAGATTAAAATTAAATCTGAAATAAGTATCTAATGAGTATTTGGTTTATTATTTAACTAAGTCATTTGTAACTTGTAATGCAGAACCATAATTATATGAAAGTTTCAGGTTTTCACATTTCATGAAACTAATTTATTAGTTTTAACCATTTCTTATGGTTAGATGTGTGCTGCAAGTTGCAAATGGCTCCTGTGAAACAAGGGTTTGAATAGATTAATATAATACAACTCAATCGCATTAATATGATAACAGTTTTGCGAGCATGAAAATCACAAACAGAAAAATGAACAAATGTGACTGCATTTTAAGTTCATACATTTAGAAAACAGGTATCAGAAAAAAATTGGTGGATATATTAAAAAAGTATACATTGTTTTAAAAATCATTATTTACATTATCTTTTTAGTTCAAATTAGTCTAGTGAAATAAAAATATTTGCAGTCCAAAAAGTGAGTCAGGAAACAAAGTAAGAATTTTTAAAGAAGAAATAATAATTACAGAAAGAAATAGCTTTTATAAATGCATTAATCATGATCGATTCTTAACGTCAAATCCACATTATAATACGTGTTTCCAAATTACAGTTTTTGAAAAACAGAAGTGTAATTAAATTTTCACACGAGGGGGCTAATTTAAATCCCTATTTGCGCTTTGTCAAATATTGTTATTGTATAGAAGGTCAAAGTTGGCAGTGGGATATTAGTATTACATAGTCCCTGAAAGTGGATTTAAAAATTGTATTTATGTTTTTTTTTCATACAAATCTGTGACATAATCAAAACCAGCAGTCATCAAAAATAGATTGTCCCGAATTTACTGTAATGCCTACTACAAAAACAAATTCTCACCTCACAGCATGAAGTTTGTATTGTTCCAAGGGAGACCAATTATATACATTATTATATCATTATATATTATATATGTTTTAATTTTGAGCATTAATATTTTGTTGGTGATGGGTTTGTATTTGGGTTTTATCGTCTAATCGAACGCTGAAATTTTTGCCCCATGATCAAATTTTATTCGATTCTTTAGAAAGTAGTACTTATCCTCCTCATACATTTTATTTGATCTTGATTTTTGAAGTTTGTACTACTAAATATCGAAAAATACATTGTGAATTGTGTGGGTATCGTAAAAAAACATAAAAAAAGGTTATTGCTCTGCAGGTGTCGTTTTGATCCACTGTTCTCACTTCGGATTTTCGAATCATGCCCCGTTATATCCTAGCACTGCCTGTCGTCCACGTCTCTCTCTCCCCGCCGCGCTACTCCCCGCTCCACTCCGACCTGCAGCGAGCCGCGCTCCCGTTGGCATCCGCGAGCTCCAATTCCCACACTTTTATAATTAAATGCTCGAGGAATGGGAATGTATAAAATCTCTTCTATTGCGTCACGGAATATGTTTTTGATGGCGTTATGAAGTTTTTAAGGTGATGCGTTTCTGCAGGAACGCTTACGAAAGGTACACATTTGCCCTGCGCCTGAAGGCAGGTGGATTTAAGTAAACTGCGTGTCGGTGGTTTCCCTGTTGTGTGTTGCTTGTAACTCATTTGCTATTCAGTTTTAGTTAAAGGAATAAAAATACAAATGTTTCTTTGAATGTTTCAGAATTATGAATGTTACGTTTAACGTGTATTGACTAGAATTCTAACCCTCTCCCATCTCAGAAAAATATTGATGTGAAGTTATAACCATATTATAAAACATATTTTTTTCGTAAAGTGTTTCAACTGCGTTTCACGTATTAAGATATTCTTTTTGGAAATGTCGGTTACAACATATCTGTTAAAAACTACACATAAACGTCAGCTAATGAGAAGTGGCATTTTTGAAACAATTGAAGTGTATTAAATCATATAAAGATATTGAAATCTTTATTTAATCGTTTCTTTTATACTTCACTAGAGTTTGTCCCATTGCTAATGACTTGCACTGCATATGCTATAAACAGAAAACATTTCACAGAACATGATGTGTTTATTTTAGAAAAAAATGTGAATTTGTTATTACGAAGGTGTGCTTTGTTCAGTTATCCAAAGTTTTCAACCATCATGCAGGCGTATACACAAATTTAATGAAAGTTTGGAGAGAGCAGACCTTTAACTACCATGACATATCTCGTAGTGGTTATTTACAATCAGTAAATGGGGGTTAAAATATGTAGTACAAGAGCCCCTTCCATGATTATATCTAGCCAATTTCAATTGAAAGTAGCATTAAATAATCAATGCCTTATTTGCCTCATATTCTACAAGCTGTCACACGCGTATTCACCAACCTTTCTCCTTCTGAATTCTCCTTCACAGTCGTTGCAGGCATAACTCGCGCGTTCTTCGCCACCAGGCAGCGCTAGTGCGGCACCCGAACGGTGAATACGCAGCCATTGGCGTCTGCAGATAGCCGCGCAGTGGCATCCTCTGAATTATGTGCACCACGCCGTATTATCTTCTAACAGTTTAATGGGCATCGGGCAACGGGCCGCCAATTGCCGCGCAGCAATAGGAATCCATTAGGGTCCTTCATTAATTCAAGGCCCTTTCTTGGTCTCCGGGCTATAGATGGGCACACACCTCTCGGTTACTGGTCAGAATCCCCGTAGGAGGGATGTTGTCCGGCAACTGCACCGTCATTTTTGAATTAAGTTATGGAAATAATGAGGATGTGCAAGCGATAAAACGATCTTTCCTTAATTAATTTCCAAAGAAAAAGATGTAAAACATCAATTTTCGACAAATAGCCACTTTTCCGATATTTTAATAGTTATTCTTCTGTTCCGAGCGGAGATGATTCCAAAAAATTATATATAATTAAAATTCGTCCTACCGTTGTTGAGTTATAAATGGTAATGTTATGACTAACACAACTTTGTTATATATTATATATTCATAATCCGTGTCCATCTCGTATTTTTGTATTCGATCATCTGAGAAACGAATGAAGAAGTCACAAGTGAAAGCTGCTATCTCGGATACGTGTGCGTGCAACCGGCTCCAAAACGTATATTTTTAAAGTTATTTATTTTTTCTAATAAAATATGTAGATTAGACTGGTCACTGTAGCAAATTATTTGTATTCTGTATTAGTTATTACTATAATCCAAGATGAAATGTAAATAAAAAGCTTATTACTGCGTGTCGAATGTTATTTTTTGGAAAAAGCCGAGTATTATTATTGTTTTAAAATGGGTTTTATTGGAAAAGTCCATGCCTTTATTTCTTTAATTGAATGTATGTACTACAATTTATGTAAAACTGTTGGTTGCTTTAATATTTATTTTCAAATATTTCCCATAATATATCTGGCGATTGCCACCATTTTGTTATAACGTTCACGATGAATAGTCCCGACACTCGGAAATAAAGCTAAAGCGTATTCGACAACTCGATCCCGCAGGGAGGGGCAGGGGTACACAAACTCTGGTCAAGTTCGGCTCAGGACACTTTTTGTGCTTTAATATATATATATATATATATATATATATATATATATATATATATATATAAATTTAATCATTTGTTAAAGTACAATGTTCAGTTTACAATAAAAACTTTGCAATTGTTTGACGACTTAATCTAATTAACTTAATCTAGGTTAAAATTGTACTTAATTAATCTTAATCTAGGGAGACGAAACAAAAGCACCTCAGAAAAAGTACTCTCTTAATTCTGGTTTTGTATCTGGGATCTTTGCGTAGTCTGTAGTGAGTTGATACCATTATGAAGGATAAGTTTTTGTAAAAGTTTTTTGATAGGAATGCTATTTGGTGAGTTATTTCATTAATGTTTAGATCGTTATGAAGTTGTTTATTGCTAATGAACCATGGTGCTCTTGTAATTGATCTTAAATATTTGTTTTGAATCACTTGGAATTTGTTGAGATTGGTTTTGGCGGCATTGGTCCAGATCGGGCATGCGTATAATAATATTGGGGGAAAGAGTGATTTGTATAGTGTTTGTGCATTTGACAGTGAGAGGTAGTTGTATGAGTTTAGTAGTGGTCTTAATTGGATGAGTTGGATTTTTGCTTGTTGTGCTTTTATCTCAATGTGTTGTTTTCAATTAAGTTTAGTATATAAATTCAATCCAAGATATTTTATTGTTTATTAGTTTATAGGATTATTATTTATAGGTAGCGGGGGTGGATATGGAAAAGGTTTTAGTGAGAAGGCTTTTGCTGCTGATTTTGATGAATTTAATTTTCCAGTTATTTGCCAATTTGTTATTAGATTTAGATGCTGTTGGAGCTTGGAATTGGTGAGTTTGTAATGAATTGCCGGAGATATATAAAGCAGTGTGGTCGGCAAATTGGGCGGTATTTATTTGATGGGAAGTAGGAATGTCTGCAGTGTATAGATTAAAGAAAGTTGGGGATAGCGGAGAACCTTGGGGGACCCCTGTGGCAATTGGTTTGGGGTTAGAACAATGACCATCTATTGTTACTGAAAAAGTTCTGTTAGATAACAAATTTTTGATGATTTGAATTAAATAGTTTGGCGTAGCGATTTCGACTAGTTTGTAGTATAGGGCTGGATGCCATTTTCTGTCAAATGCTTGTGACACATCTAGAAATACAGTGGTTGTGTGAAATCCCTTTTGGAAAGCAGAGTGGATGTGTTCACTTAGTCTCAATAGCTGGTGCGTCGTTGAGTGTTGGGATATGAAACCGAATTGATGAGGTGGAATTGAGTTAGTTTTATATATATGTTTGTTTAGTCTGGAGAGAATTAATTTTTCTAAAATTTTTGACATGATGGGTAAAAGACTGATTGGTCTATAATTTTCTGCATGTGAATGATTTTTATTTGGATGTATTATTGAGTGTTTCCATGATTGTGGATAATAACCTATTCTTAGTATGGAGTTGTATATATTGTTTAAAAATGCGATGGAATTGTTTGGTAATATTTTGAGAATGATAGTATTAATTCGGTCGTGATCTGGGGATTTTTTATTTGACATTTTTTGATTATTTGTTTAATTTCATAGGGAGAGATGAATTTAATTTTGTGAGGAACGTTGTTTAAAGGAGCGTTTGAAAATGTTAATATTTCATCGTGCTTGGAATTTTTTATGGAGTCATTAGGAGTGACAACACCCCACCCCGGGAAGAGAGGATTCTTGAGTTTTTCACAGAGGTTTTTCCTAAAATAATTTCAGTTTTGATATTGTAAGTATTTTTAGCGTAAGGAGAAGGGGGGATTCGGAGAATTTTTGTTAATTTAAGTTGTTAATACACATATAGGGGATATGGTCTGAGTCTATATTCATGATATATAACTGTAGAGTAAAAATGGGTCTTTTCAAGTTTGTTATTTGCTTATATCCTAATATATCTTGGGTTTTTTTGGGATCCTATAGGAATTGGTTGGTTCTGTGGGGCGTAAGTATTTTAAGCTGCATTGTGTTTTGTATTTTGTTTAAGTATTCACCGGCAGGGGTTTGTGTCGAATCCCGCAAGCAGAATGCTTTGCATTTGATCTCCTATATCATGAAGGATTGGTCAATTGTAGTAATTTATTGATAAAGGTAGTTATTTTTATGTTGGAAGCATAAGATATAGTGATGACATGTGTTCGATGTGAGTGACGAGCTCTTGAGTGTTTGATTATTGTTGTTGGTATAGTAATCAGCCATCGGATTTGCACGTTGTTTCAATACCTGGAAGGCTGAGTGGTAACGGTTCTTTGGTAGTGGTGGGTTGAATACTTAACTACAATAAATATTAACAACGAGGTCTCACCGCTATATTTCCTAATTTTCGTAGTTTCATGTCGGGCTCTGATGGATTTTTGAATTCCTGGTACTGGTGAATGTGTTGCATTTTAGGGCTCAATGCGTTCTTGGCTCGTGATGCATGTGGTCAATGTCTATCTTTTGCCCTGTAGGGAAATGTTCTTGTTCGGGTTTTTTTGTCTAATACGGATGCAATTTGTGCATTCCAATTGAGAATGGTATGCTTTATGGTGTGATCCTCCCTATAACCTGTATCACTAATCTTGGTGGAAGGTGAGCATAGAGTTCTTTGAATACTTTTGTATTCTTCGTTGGAATTAGCGAGTTGATGAGGTTTACTATGTGAACTTGGTGATAAATTTGTTTGTGACTGTTGGTGAATGAAGGGCACGTCTATTGTTGCGTATTGGTTAAACTTGATAGTCTTGTTTGGGCCTGAGTTGTGGTATTTGTGGGTAACATTATTTACTTCATTCGGTTGATAGGATGTATTAATCTTTGTGATAATTAGTACTCACTGTCGTTCATTGTAGGCAAAATGGGAAGTTCGTTTGCAGTCGTGATTGGGTGGTGGCGTGGCCGGTGGGTTTGTCGGGATCTGGGACTGGAATTTACATTTTCTGCTGTTGTTTTCCAAATAATGATTCTATAGATATAGGAACATTCATTAGACTAAGGTCAGCCCTGTTGATCTATCCCGCCGATGCAATTCTTCCAAGTAGCGTGTATAGTTTTGTCTTTGATGGACTAGTTTGCG
>BOPP01000071.1:262238-279034 GCA_017312745.1 Gryllus bimaculatus | reverse complement strand
ATGTGCTAGCAAAATGGGCTGCATAGAGAAAATCCCTCCATCGGCTTTCTCCATCGATCCTTCATAGACCAATTACAAGTATTTTTTTTTTTTTTTTTTTTATTTTTTTTTTTTTTTTTTTTTTTTTTTTTTTTTTTTTCCAGTTTCAGTTGAGAGACAGTAGGGGATATAGGCTGTTCTTTTAAACTTAGAATTTTTTTGTTTGTTGTGTGAATTGCCAAAGAGAAAACATTTTTTTTTTTTTGGTTTTAGTATTTTAGTGTCCTCAATAAAATTTGATTAATATTTTCTTTGGTTTAATTTACTGATTGCTTTTTTTTTTTTTTTTTGTTTTTTTTTGTTTGCACACGAATTTGATTTGTTTAGGTGGAGAATCGAAAAATTTAAAATATTTTCTTTTTTTTCAGTTCTTGCTGGGATTTTTAGGGGACGATGTTCCAATAAAAGTCCTTTTCTGGTTTTTTTTATTTTTTTTTTAACAGTTTTTAATTATAGTTCACAGTTAATAACTGAGTAGTGGTCTTTTTTTAAAGAATAAAAGTGGCGTTTAAGTTCCCTTGCTGGGTGTCTAGAATAGTGTTTGCAATTGTAATTATATAACATTTATTTGAGAGTCCATTGGGATTGGTTTTGTTTGGATTAATTATATTATTTTTAAACAAATTTAGTAAATTGCTTATGATTAATTTCAAATGGGATAATGTTGAGGATATTTAATTTTGGTCAATTTGAGGTTTCTTCACCCCCTCCGACAAATTCACCAAACAGAGGTTTCCTCTAAAAATAATTTTCCCCAGTTTATAATTTAATTATTTGTGCTGAAAGGTGGTTTTTTGCACAGAACACACACGAAACTTCGTAGTTACAGTTATTTCTACTGTGTCCGTAGTCTAGGCAACGGTAGCACTGAATGGGGCCTACAGTTTTCTTTCTTCTTTCCGGCTTTACTACGGAGTTGCAAATGTGTTTTCATTCCAAAACACTTTCGATTTTTTCGGTTCCGTTGAATTCTACAGCGACTACTGGGATCGGAACATTGTTCTTGTTTAGTCTCGTGAGCTTTGTAACTGATGGAAATTGAGGTGCGATGTCTTCAAAAATTTCGTTTTCCGGAATTGTGGGATGAATGTTCTTTATCACAATTGAATATTTCTTTACACTGGGATCTGAGTACGTATGGAATTGTTTATTAGAATTTATAAAGTATTTAACTGCAGCTCTGAAGTATGATATAGTCGTGAATTGTATTTTAATTTTATTTTTGAGTTGAGTGGTAAAGTTTTCAGTTAACTTAGATTTGATTACCTTTATAAATTCGGTATGATTGCTAATTCCTGTTAAGCATATAGGGGGGATTTTTTTTACTTATACTGGTACTTCAGGTAACTCTTCATTTAAAAAACTGAATCTATTTGACATATCTACATTATAGTGTTTTTGCAAGTTGTTATCGGGGTTGAGTTCCGAGGAAAGTTCCGTCGAGGTCATGCGTTTGGCGTCTCTGTCACTGGCGTCGCCTCTGCCTCGCGGTTTCGCTTGCCTTGCATTACCTTGTTTTGTTGCGTCACTGAATGGGTTGATCCGGTTGTTTGTTGTTGTGTTGATACTTGTCCAGATTCGATAGGCGCGACGATGATCCTGTCGCATGAGAACTGTTGAAAGAGTGTTGTTGAGGCTGGTTCTTGCTGTCCTCAATGTACTCCATGCTGCTGCCCGTAACGTTCAGGCTGTTTTATGCGACCTCCATGTTGGTTGGATATTCAGGATTGTAAATTGATTCTAGGGATTGAGAAACTAAATGCCCTGTGCTGAGAAGATACTTGTTAGACATCAATATCGTGCACCAACACTAAACACGCACTTCCGTCAGCTTAATACTGTTTAGTACTAGCACTGAAAAAAAATTCCATCACTGTTCTGCGAAACGTTCGGAGCGATGTTGCTCGGTCGAGAGCGCAGAGCGAAGTGTGTTAGGAATCTCATTGCCTGCTGTTGTGGTTAAAGAGGGGAAGGTGAGATAAGCACTTGGGGTAGGTAAAAGAAAGTTGCACTTGCATCGGCCAATCTATAGAGAGATTACACAGTATCTATTCTTGAAGTGTGTAACTCCGGGCTAACATGAAGAATAATCTTTGTGCATGTTCTTGTGTGCCTTATGCTCGACGACGTTTAGTAAGTCTGTTAATTGTCCAAATCAGTTCTGTGTGAAAAGTTTACGACCTAGTCTCAAAGACATCCAATTTCTCCGATCATCCAAAAGGCACACGAGTTGTATTTTGGTTGGTCACCTGCTGCCAACACGTGTGCCTGGGAAAGCCTTGATTCGACTCGTATCTCGGTGAAGGACGACTGATCCACAAGATCACGATAAGTAGTCTCTCGAACGATTAATTTAGTAATAGCCCGAGTGGATTGAATAGGTCGTAAATGATATACTGAAATTATGGCATAAAAAGGTTCTATGAACATTCGGGGTGTGAATAGATATTTGGAGGGAATGGAACTTCATTATATGCTTGTGGGTGGAGGAAGTAGAATTTAATCATTTTTTAAATGAGTATGGTTTACTAATGAAACTATAATTGGGTGTGAAACAATATTCAGTTCAGGGATAAAAAAAAACAAGCCAGAGAGCATAAATTTGAGATTTCTTTGTGTTGTAAAGGTTTCACATTGTTTTAAAGAGAGATATTGTACTGATTTAAGTGATTTTTGTTGTATAATATTTGACAATTTTTAAGGGGAGTATTGTATAATTTTACATAAAATACTAATGTTAAATTATGTCAGAGGGCAAATTTATTTCATCTTCTATTGATGTTATTCAAATTAATATTTGTAACCTTGGCAAGAACTTTGCAAAGTGTGCTTGATTAACACTCTATCGTGGTCAAAATGTTACACTACAGTATAATTGTAAATGAATGTGTTAAATTTTGTTGTTTTCTTCTAGAAGAGTGAAGAGACACGTGTGAAGTGATTTTTGTTTTTGTACAAAGGGCAATTTTTGTTGTTGTTTTTTGTTACACTAAATGTATTTAAGTTTGGAAATTTTCTGCATACTTTCCTTTCTAATAGGAGAAAGAAAGATCCACGATCCTTAAAAAACTGATTTTTTACTGATGATTGAGTACAGATCAGAGTTATGCACCCTCATAACAATAATGGAAAGTAAGAAGAAGGTTTCAATAAACATTTTTGTAATACAAATAATTGTTGTTATTAATTCACTACAGATTCCTCCTGTATTGTTATTGAGTCATTTCGACGTTTCTCGAAAGTGATATGTGTTGTACCTTTTCCAGAAAAAAATGGTACGTGATGGAACGTTTGTGATTTTATTTTCGCAACCAGCGTATGTCATTTAGTAAACACAAACTTTCATCTCGCGGCAAGAGACCATGTTGAAATTTGTTGCACTGAGTTATCAGATTCTTCCTCCTTTATGCGCGTCCAATATGGGAAAATACTGCTAAAGATAATCTTCAGAAAATACAAGTCATCCAAATCAAATTCCTAAGATTTATTAGCCAAGCCCCTTGTTCATCTCCAACAAGCAACAACATATTGAATTAAACTTCAAATCAATACCATTTCACGCAAAATATATCGCACCTAACTTTTATTGAAATCGCAATTTAATCCTTCATTTATGTAAACCTCCACTCAATGAATGTAGGAATGCCAAACTCGAAAAAAATTGACATCCTGTGTATGCATTCTTACACAATTGTGACAACCTAGATTAAACACATTGGGGTAGTCTCTGAGTATCTTAATGACATGTAGGTTAGTTGTAGCAAGTTACATTGTACGTCTATTACTAAAGTTATGATTTAAATGAGAAGAACAAATGTAAAGTTAAAAGTTAAGAACAAATGTTAAGTTAAGATTTAAATAAACTTTGTAAATCTACTCACAAAATGAATTTTTTTTAAATAGATGCAAGAATGTTATACATTTTAAGATTATTGCATGAATGTTCTTGGCGCAACAGCCCGTGAACGGGCTCAGGCCTACAAGCGACGTCCCTGCCGCGCGGTCATGGCTTAAGGGGGTGCGAGTGGTTAGCACGTAGACATCTCCGCGTCCTATTCCGGTCTTCTCAACATAAAAAGTGAACTTTTTCATCGTCACACAGCAACATACACTGGGATATTGCAAGGAAAACGCATCCTATAATCTTGTTTGGGCGGGAATCGACTGACCAACCGCGAGGCCCAATTTACGATCATCACAATAAGAAATTGAAAAATACAATTGTAATCCAGGTGACTAAATATTTTTCTCTGATGAATTACATACGATCACGTTCGGTCTGATTGGTAAATTTGTATACCTCTGACTTTTTGTTAAAAAAATTCCTCCGTCCACACGTCTACAACGATTAGGTTGTAACGATTAGGTTGGAGCGAAGGGTTTTCGGTAAACCTAGTCTCCTACTTATTTAGAGTATTTTCTGACGCTTGATCACCGGTAAGTATCAATGCGCGGGGCGTAGAGCGTAGGGCTAAGGGCGCGTGGCGCTGGGCGAAGTGCATGGGGCGCAGGGCGTAGAGCGCGGGGCGCCGGCCCTTGGGCGCAGGGCGCGAGGCGCAGGAGGCCGGGCGCTCGGTCACAAGGTGCGTGGAGTGGGGCGTAAGTTGTAAGATGAAGGGCGCGGGGCGCAGGGCGTAGTGGCATGGGCCGCGGGGCCGTGGGGCGCAGGACTGGTGGCGCCGGACGTCAGGCGGCGGGCGCGAGGCGCAAGGCGCTGGGCTCAGGGTTTGGGGCGCCGGGCGATGTGCTTGGGCGCGGGGCACATGGCGCAGTGCCCCGTTAGCGGAGCGCGGGGCTAAGCGGAGACGTGGAGCAATTGATACGGTAATGGGGCAGGGTGTTCCACGATGGTTTACTTATATGTACATAACAGCTCAGGATATCGACTTTTGAAGGAATTTACCTCGTCTTTAAGTATATTTCCAATCTGATGATTATCCCAAGTTTAAGAAGTTAAGAAATAAAGTTTACAGGAATGTAAAATATAGTAACTCACCCGTAGAGTGCAAGCTAGGATTCAATTGTTTTCAGAAACTGCAGAAACATATTAGCTGCATAACACAGACGCAGTCGCATTTTTAAACACATTATTTGGCAGCATGCTGGAGAAATGGCTTAAGAATATATTGATGAGAAAACTGAAAAATGGAAATGGAAGGAAGTCACTTCGGATATTATCTCTTCATTTTTTTAGTCTTATCGCTTAGAAATTTATCCATCGTCTTGGGAATTAATCATTAAAACTTCAAAATATTTAGTTTCAGAATGTGCCAACAGTTTTCTGAATTAATAACTACATTAACCCGCCAAATTCCTTGTTTGCTCCGTTATAAAATTAGAATATGTATTTACATTTTGTCATTTTACCGGGAATTATTATATCGTTAAAAGTACCAAAGAATAATTCCTTCGTTATTTTTTTTCTCTCTTGGCTTTAGATATTTCTAATTAAATACGTAGCGTAAAAATAGTGATGTCACTATTAATAATGACGATAATAATCTTGTGCAGAAATAAGGGATGTTCATAAAGTAATATAACAAAATTATTTACGGACTATTTGCTCAATAAATCATGGGCCACAGTTATTAACGCTGTTGACACAAATGAAAATAATATATATTACATGTTTGCAAGCCTAAAATATTCAATATCAACAGAAGACCCACTAAGAGGAAAAGGCCTATTGAGTTTGCTTCTGGCGTACATTTTCTTCAACACGTCGAAGATGTTTAATTGCAGGAGATTTAAGAAAGATCATTTTCGTTCATTCCAAGATAAATGTTCAACTCTGAGTTCTGACGTCCACGATGTTGGCAGTCCTTATTTCTTGTGTAGGGGGAAATTAGTTACTGAAAAGACTTCGCAAATCTTCCCCATTTTTGTGATAGTTATTTTGGTAATACCAACTATAATACGAGTATTTTGACTGATAAAAAGACTACACGTATTTAAATTCTTTCTTTAAAACAAAACTGTGATATACAGAAAAACAATAGACAGTTCATATTCTTGTATCAAAATGGGCAAAAAACTTCAAAAAGTCTCAACGAAGGCACTGAAATCTAAATTGAACAATGAAAATCTAAAAGTTATTGCATCATCAAAGAAAGAGAGAGTACCAATTGTATTCCTAGAAAACGAAATGGATACAGGAAAACGTATGAAATATTTCGAAGTTCACAAAGATCCAAAACTGCAAATATTAATTAGCACAATGAAAGAGTTTTCTGCAGTTAGAAATATTTGCAATTTCACATATTAAACTCAGCATTAATTATTATACGCACACGTTTTCTTGAGGTCCAGAATATCTACCCCCACCGTTTTGAGTTAAACAATAAGACGTTGCCAAGAAACAATGTTGCAATTATTAACTAACAACCGCTTCTGCGCCTTTCATTAGAAATCTTGTTAAATTTAATATAATTCATTCAAATGATAATAAATAGAAAGACGCAAGGAATATGTGCGTTTTGTACTACGCTATGCACATTACAATATTAATAGAAATTCACCGGTTTATTTATCTGGGTGTATGAAATATAATTGTCAACAAAATAATACTCACTACGGCTAGATAGAGTGAGGTGGGAAGGAGCAAGAAAACTGTTGCAAGCAGAGTTAACACTCGGTGACGCAGAATGAATTTTGGTTTGGGGTTTGGTTTTTGTGTTGGTTCCGGTTATTTTCTTTCAAATTGACTGTTAGGCACTTGCCATAACTACACTTAAGTTATTTGTGATTGCATACCCTCGATATTTCCAATTCCGTATATGTAACTCTTTTGTAGCAGGTGAGCGAAGTATGGTAATTAGCTTGTACTTTAATAGCCTTCATCTATCCAGAGTTTTCATTAATTTACCTTCCTTCAAAGAGCAAATGTTGGAACGGCCTTTCTTCTTCCATTCAAATATGATATAATTTTTTTAGCTATCGGACTCAGTTTTCTTGATACACGCTATTCTATTTGCGAAAATGCTTGGAAACGTTCCATATTGGTTATTTTGCTGTAGCTTTCTTTGATCTTAATCTGCAATGTAATTATTGAAGAACAATCGAAATGTGTTCAAGGAATTCTTATACATGACACTGAATTCAGAAAATTCTCCTTCAGGGAGTGAAAAAGGCGTGGGAACATTGCTGATAGGTCATGGTCTAACAAATAGAATCGCCTTGTGTTTCTCACCAGCTGCGTTCCAGCAATGAGAGATCTGGCAGCGTGCAAAGCGACTTGGATGGGGCTGCTTGTTTCTGTAGGTTCGTGACTTTGCATTTGTACTTTGCATTAGCTCAGAAGAAGAAATGCCTCTTAATTGCGTACAAGTAAAGCCCAATTATTTTTGTTTTATATGTGGAGAATTAGCTCTGACATCGCAAAACCGAAACTTTAATCCTCTAAAAATGAGGTGTTATGAACTTTATTTCTGTAGGCAACAAAGGTAAGAAATTGGCCTCCCATGTATGCTGTGTGTTGGGTGTTTGTTGGGGACTTATTTTTGTCTGACACAAATTGCTGTAATCACCTCAAAAACGAAGAAAACTGTGCAATATCCTAATACACCATCTACTATAAGGCCTGTATGTCACAATAAAGAATTGCCGGGATCACTACCTCCTGAGATCGTGACTGACTGTGAAGATGAATATTACACAGATGAACATTCAGAAAGAGGAGTGTGTGTATAGTATATATATATATATATATATATATATATATATATATATATATACTGAACCAACATTTCACGCTTCCTGTGAAACATTACAACCCTCCTGTTCACTTTTCTCAACACTACTCGTATATTGTTGTATTTCGTACTGTATACATGTGGATCTGTTGTTATTAGAGCGTACAATTTTGCCAGATAATATAATACATAGGGAGACATGCATATACAAGAAACATATTTACATGAAAACCGAGGCCAATAAAGAAATTCTAAAATTAGATCTAAATTGAGAGGAGAATTATCTTACATTAACAGTGTGCTTTGTTCTTATCACAGAAAAAAGCTTTTTGGGGGACCAGTGTTATTGCAGCACAATTAACAATTAGCTTGGAGAACACGCAGCTGCACCTGCAGATCCAACTCTTATTGTTATCTTCATAATCTTAACTTTACAAGAGGAGAAGAAGAAAAAGAAAATAGAAGAAAGAAAAAGAAGAAAAGAGAGAAAGAAAAATAGGAACAATGGAGCTGACAAATAAGAGAGGAGATAAACATAAGAAAAAAATTTAAAAAAGAAACAACTTCAGAAGCCAATTATCAGAGAGAATATTATTGCAAGAAAGGTATGAATTACAGTTCTGACAATCTTTAAAAACTAGAACCTGATAGAGAATCGTATAATTGTATGTGAATAATTGCAAAGAGAAACAACACACTGTATCAAGAGGTCACCTTGCGACACGGGTTCCAATGAGCGGGCTACGCTCGCCGCACAAGCGCCGGATCACATGACGGCGCGGGAAGCTTGCGGCGGGAGCGACCGACGGGCGCGGGGCGGGGGGGGCGGGGGGGGGCCGCGGTAGGTGAGCGCAACAGTGCCCGGGCGGGCCCAGGGGTTTCGGTCGATAACCAGGCGGTCGCGAATCACCGTACAGGGGAGCGTAAGGGCCTGGGCGGGACAGGAGGCGGTGGGAGGGGGAGGGGGAGGGGGTGCCACGAGCCCGCACGTGCACAGGTAGCAGCAGCAAAAGGAGAAAAGAGGGGGGAGGAGGACAGCGGAACATTGTGCTGTACAGCGAACGGCACTGCCCCAGATAGTGCGGTGAGCCCCGACTGGATCACACGTCGCTTATTCTCTATTCTTCCGAGAAGCGTTTGTCAACTAAAATAGTGTCATAAGAGAATGATGATCAAAGTGGAAGTAGCGAATATATTCTTTCGGAGGCACCGGTGTCAACCGTGGAAGTACTTGAGAAGCCGGATGGAAGCGCTGATACAGAGCCAGAGGTATCGCATCCACTGCAGGTTGTCGCTAGAACGACTGTGCACGGGAAGGTCTTGTTGACAACAACAAAAGTCTCACTCACTGGCTTCTCGTGACGGAGTACTTTTCAGAGATATGACATTTGAACAAAGCACTTTTGCAACAATAAGAGCGCTGAGAGAGAGACTTTTCAAAAGAATGGAAGCAAAGGAGGTGTAATAGAGTGCCTTGAGATCCCAAAAGACGAACCGGAATTCCCCATCGCATTCTTGTTTCCCTATTTACAGTTTGCTCCAAGTTGAGTGAAGTGGAGCGAAGTACATATAATGTACACTTACACTTCATGACTCCATGTTCTCTTTGCGAATAAACAGGAAGGCATTTACTTTCGATCTGTATTCTCAACTTCGTAGATTGCGAAGCACATCAATTAATTAATCCCTCGAGGAACATCAATTTAGACAACCGGTCACTGAGATTAATTTCAAACGAGAAATCGCTGTAACAAATTATGAACGATGAGTGAAATGAACATCGGTAAAAGAACAATCTTTCATCATTTCAGATGAATAGCTGAAGTGCGAAGTGGGCTTTGCACTGAAAAGTTGAGGTTTTAAAGTAAATTATTTTTTAAGCATTTATCTTCTCTACTTTGAGTAGACTACTAAATTTAATGCGAGCGTAATAAAGAACGTTCACAAACTTACATCAAGTTGCCGCAAATTAAAAGGAGATTCTCTTCCTTTTGTGAATAATGTGCTTCTTTGAAAGTTCTACGAGCACTAGTTTGAAAAAGATAATAAATTATTTTTTGCAGCAATCTAAAGTGCGGTTTACAAAACTTCATCTTAAATGAACACTTAGTGAAATAATTGAATTTCACTGAGATAAAAATCCGACGGTACAGTAAATTTTATTTCATTTTAATTTAATTCACTGCTCCCAAGTCTTCAAAATAGAATTCATAAAAAAGTCTTCAAAACATAAACGTGTACTTTGGAACGCAATTCACTCTACAAAATACTTTACAAGTATTCCATACTGGACTCGGCAATGCTTTGCTACGTATTACACATGCTACTGGTCACATAATTGTTAATCTCATTTTACGCTATACTCAACAAAAAATTTAAAATATGATAGACTTTCTCGCGAGTATGGCTTTTTTCTATGTTCTGGTTTGAACATGGTTGTCAAATATTCTATTGTTAAAATGTTCACTCTCACGTTTGAGCATGCATTCGCTATGACAATGTCATGAAGGAATTTGATTTATTTGGCACAGATAACGAAGTAATAATTCCGGCCGATATTTCATTATCGCAGGGGCAGAATATGCAGCGAAGACGCTCTTAACGGCGAGCTGCGTAGACATTCTGTTCAGGCGCGCATCCCTTTCCCACCGAAAATTTTCAGTTTTTTTGCCGCTGTCGGGCGCCCAATTCAAATATACCCCCAGGACCGCAGCAATATGCACGTTGTTTCTGTGTGTGTGTGTGTGTGTGTGTGTGTGTATGAATGTATGTTGAGTGATGGCGAAAAGGGGGTAGGGTAGGTTGGCAGCTATTGTCAAGACAGTGGCCCCTAAATCTACCAGAGAGGACGAATTTGTCCGACTCGAAACAGAGCTAGTTGTACCACAGAATTCAACAGACTTTCCCGTATTAGTTTTCAATTTCCTTTTGTATCAGCTAGCTATTCGAACTTGCCACATACTCTTGCCAGTTGCTATCTATCGCCGTCCAAAATTGATTTTTTTTAATTCTTAATTTTTCGTCGTAGAACAGAAATATTATTTTAAGAATATAAAAAAACAGAAAAATCTCGCACTAAATGGCAATTTTCTTTGAAAATATTGGAGCCATTTTTAAGATTGTGGCATTTAAACACTACTGTAAATTCGAAATTTGAACCTTTTTTTTCACAGAAAACTATTGAGTTTTCGTACAACTTCATAGGATGTCATTTCAAGAACTTCTAGTCACAAATGCAATAAAGTTTATAAATTGCTCGAAATGTGAATATTAAAGGCGTGAGAAATCTTTCAAAACAATTACATTTGTGTAATTTTTGAACAAAACACATTAATACACCAAAATTAATTTTATGTCATCTTAAACCGTGCATTTAGCATTATAGGTTGAAAAAGTTTGAAGAAAAAAGTTGGAGTTATTTTTGAGAAAATGGTGTTTGTGCGTTTCTGAAAATGCAGAATTTTGAGCTCACGTTGAGAGAAAAGTGTAGAATTGTCGAAAAACTTTCTTTGACATCATTTAAAGCGTATGTACTCATATACATTAAATTAAAGAAATTGTCGCTAATGTAAATATTAACGACGAGAGAGACAAGTCAAAAACTTACATTTTTGTAGTTTTAAAAAGACAAAAGAATAGAGCAATATGGCGTTTGTCATATTATAAAGCGAATTTAGCTCTCTTCCTACCAAAAGTTGAAGAAAAAGAATTTGGAGCCGTTTTTGAGAAAATCTTATTTTTGTGATTTTTTAAAATTGCAAATAAACTACGGAATATCGGGCTAAAACTACTAAAATTTTGGAAACAAATATACATGACCTTAATAAAAGAACACATTATGGACAGAAATTTCATTTGAAGGAAAAAACTATCTTTAATTTTGTAGTTGTAGGAAGGCTCAGAAAAAAATTGTTTTGCAATATTCGGAAAAACCGTGAAAATTGAACCTATGTCATTTTATAAGTGTATGTTCTTCTATTTTTACAAAAAAAAAAAAAATAAAGAAAAAATTGGAGCATTTCTGAGAAAATTTTAATCGAAAAGATAAAATTAAAGTTTCTTTAAAAGTATGTTCCTATTTTAGTGTAAAATTTACTTATGGCTGGGAATCCTGTTTTTTATGACTTACGTAGGCCTATGAGCTATCTTGGCACTTTATAATGGCATTTTTACACTGACAAAGATATATAACAATACATATATATCTTGAAGCTCCATGACATCTATAAATTTCAAGTCAAATGTGCTAGCAATAAAAAGTAGCCATCGTGAATAGGTTATTTTTTTCATAAAATGTCTTTCTCCCAGTTGAAACGGTCTCTTATCTTGTTACGCTACTATTCGACTCTCAAGAAACTTTATATTCGAGATCATGAAAAATTGAACTTATAACCGTGATTTGTGGAATAATTAGACATGAAATGTCTAAGACGAAAGAGCGCTTTTGTGATTAGTTACAATAATGATCAAAAGAAAATAATGAGATTTAAAAATGTAATGATCTGACAGTGATTCTATAACAAGACCTATAAGCGCTATACAAATTTAGTACAGTGAACGAAGTGGTAAATTAAAATGCCTATTACTTCATGTGAATAAAATCTGTTCCTTCTAAAAATCTGCCGACACTTGTTGTACCCTCGCCGACACGTAAAATGGGTAACGGCCAAACTCTGAAATCCAAGTCTTTCTGCACATTCTGGCAGCAATGTATGGAGGATAACGCCATCTGGTTCTATCATAGTTAACTATTGCAAAAGAGCATTTTCAACCAACTGTTAACGACTGTGAAGCTGGTAGGCTAGATTTTCCCCAATCATGATCTCTGGCCTGAACGTCCCCTACGTAGATGAGTTTATCCTAAGGGTTGGCGCAGAAGACACAATGGCACTATGGTAGTCACATTGCGTCCTAGTGCAAACCATTCCATTCCGTGCAAGAAATATATCAATAAAGGTTAAAACATGCATTACAACATAAAAAATGTTCAGCACATGTAATAGAATTAATGGATTTGAAAAAAATATAATTACTTTTTTCTCATAATCCAAATTTACTTACGAAAAATTAATTAAATACCATCCTCTTTTTCAATGCTAAACAACTTACGTATGTGAACGAATATTTAGAAACGAACGTCACCAGTCGTAGTAATAAAGAGTGTGATGGCAGCCCCAGGGTCCGAAAAATACTTGGGAGTCGGACGTTTTGGCAAAATAGTAGTGGTCAATTATCAGTGTTTACCAAATTAAACATTTTAGCCCCAAATAAACAAGATATTTACTCATATTTTTGCATCTTGTGTCAAAATTGTTATTTTGCAATATTTACCTCAGAGACAATTTGAAGATTCTCGCGGGCAGTATAGCGAACGTTTCGGAATCGCATATAATATTGTTAACTGTTGCAAAACCATTAATGTAAAATTTTCGCTCCTAGAACCTCACGGAACCCTTTCTACATCAAAATTGCAAAAAATTGATTTTTTTGAATATGCAAATTTTCAAAAAAATTTTATTGTATTTTCTAAATTGCTTTTAAACAAGATGCAAAATTCCGCAATCTGATTGGCACTATCGCCTTTCATTTTCGAGATATGTATTTTTATAAGATATTAGTTTTTCATGACAATTCCTATTTATTGGGGTTTAATCTTGTCGCAGTCATCTCACAAATCTACCCTTCAAGCCATTTTGCAAACGCATCATGCATTTAGCGGCGCTTTTTCCATCCGACCTGGCACCACAATGCTATTTGAAACTTCCTTTAAATGCAAGTCGCTTGTGGTCATTGCTTATCAAGTCAAAATAATGGAAACTTGAGTTCTTTTCAAATGTTCTCTAAATACATAAATTCCAAGAACGTCATCTTATAGGAACACACAAATTCTCTGACAACCCTACTACCTGATAATAGTCACAATACCCACAGTTTCGTTAATTTATTGCGTTCTTTAAATGCGCCCCGCGCTTCTGGAAAGCAAACATTAACCCTAACATTTAAATTAATAATAACCATTCTTAGAAAGGATACCTTTTTTTAAAGTCGCGCCATCGTAACGCGTCAACAAGCCCTTCTGGGGGCATTGAGCGTTTGATATTTATCCTCTTGGCAATCCGTTTTTAATGTCGTCAACCATTTTTTATTATTATCCCTTCGGCTAGGTGCATGTTCACATTCCCTTTCAATCGTTTGTAGAAAATAATTTCAAGTTCTATTATTAGCAATGGAATTCTAGCTTTTTGTTATGTTTAAATGACTGCTTGAATATTTTGAAGTTTAATGAACAAAATATAGCTTCCTGAATTTAACGCTATAAAAAGCAAACGAAATATGAGACAAATATCAGTATATCATCAATATTGGTGACAAATCTACCGAAATAAATAGAAGTTTTAAACTAACACGTGTATGTAAAGGATTTCACGTATAAAATATATAGTGACGAAGTAAAAATAATACCATAAGCACTATGAAACATAATTAAGGGAAAACATGCTATTTGGGCCCAAAAAATCGATTTTTTGTTGTTGTTTGTGATTTTAGATATCCCTATTCATTGTGTATAATGTAGCACTTGTTTAATAATGATCGGTTAATTACATTCTGAGGTATATGGATTTTAATATTTGACAACATGAGATGTGTGTCGCCTCCTTTTATTTGGTGTCAAGATTTTTTGAAATATTTGATTAATGATATCATTAATGACTAACCATTGTAATTTTTTTGTTTTGTCGATGTTTCCTGCACTTTTTGAACTTCGCTTGTTTCTTAATGGCCTATTGTTGATGCATTTTTACTTCACATCTATTAAAGTTTGTAAGTTTTAATTCCGTAGTTTGGTCTAGACTCCCTAAAAGAGTTTGTTTTTGACAGAATAGAAACGTATAATTTGATGTTCATAACGTAGTGATTTGTTTGTACAATAATGTTTTAAAAAAATCAGAACTACTAAATACTGGGAATTAATTGTGGTAAAAAATAAACAGATGATTTTGACAAAGTGACATGGAGAGAATACGTGAAGCTGAGTTAGAAACACAGAACAATAAAGGATGGAAGTACACTCTCAATGTTAAACGTCGGAAACAAAAGTCGTTCGCAGCACTCAAAGTGGCCTGACAAAGAACTGCAAAAAAACCCGCCCAGCGCAGCGAATTAAAGTTGATTTCACTCGTCTTCGCGAAAGTTAATGGATATTAATTGGTTATATTCTACTGCAATTTTTCTAAAGTATAGTGATTATCTATTTTCGTAATGCCCTTGGGTGCGGTCATAACCGAGGATAGTCATCTAATTATATGGTAATGACAAAAATGAAGGAATCAAAGTGAATAAACAAAGAAATATATAAATAAATAAATCATTGACTTTATTATATAACTTATATTAAACACTATTCAATGCAGACTTCAACATTTAAAATTTTTTCACTTTTTTATGGCCTTTTATATATTTTGTTTTAGTTTGTATTTTCTGTTTTTCATCTATTACATATTTCTATATTAAGAACGTACACACTTTTTAAAAATAATTTTTTCAGATAAATGTACTGTTACGAATATTGCATCACCTGCCGAATTCGCTGTGTGCGACGATTGCGTCACCTGCCGGCGCCCCTTCCCTCTCCCCCGAACTAGACGGTTCCGAACTATCCGCGAGCCGCGGGGAAACGCCGAAAATGTGCCGGGTGCCTGTAGACAAGCGCCGGGCTGGTATAAATGCGCCGCTGCCGGCGGCCGCGAGACAGTGAGTAGTAAGACGTCAGTGAGTAGTCAGAAGTAGCAGCCAGTGAGTAGCCGAGAAGCAGTCAGTCCGTCAGTGTGTCCGAAGTGGAAGCTGTGCTGTGAAGTGTGCATTGCGGTGAAGAGTGGTGCAGTGGTTGAACAGCAGTCAGCAGTTTGAAGTCTGCAGTGGAAGTTGAGCTGTGAAGTGGGCATCGCGGTAAACAACAGTGCAGTGGACCCTGGTGTGCGCAGTTAAGTGTGGTCTGCGCAAGGAATTGTGGTCTGCGCAGGGAATTGTGGTCAAGTGGAGTGGACCGTGGACAGAGCATCGGACTGGCTGATACTGTAAAAGACGAGAACAGTGTAAATAAATAGTGTGTAAGAAGTGAATTGAATTGAATTGAATTTGCCTTATTTTACGTGGCGAGACGGGAAGACGAGAGAAGTGAACTATGTAAATAAATCATGAAGAGAACGGAGTGTGTAAAGAAAAATAATTAAGTGTAATATATCTGTAAATAGACCAAGTAGATTTTAGTGTATAATTGTTCACGAATAAACGTAATTGTTTTAAATATTGAGTTGGTTTTAATTAACCACGAGAAACATTACAGTACTTAACAAAACATTGTATCATCAGGTGAATTGGAAATTAGAGCAAAACCTTCTCAGCAAATATGTAAATGGCCATTTGTTTTCTAGAAATGTACACAAATATTAATTATTTCTATTCTTTAAAAACATTACATTAAATAATAAATCATAATAAATCATTACATTACATAACAAAAAATACATGTTCTCCTTACAGTGTAATGTGAATACAGTAGGACACAAATTCCATACAAATCTACAATGACACTTTCAATTAAATGCTCACCTCTATATTGCGAAACATCCTTGTATTCCATGAAGACCAGCAAATCGAAATGAAGAAAACTCGAAACTGTTGCGATTGTGTTCGCTAAAACAAAATATCTTGAAATGCAAAACACACATACGAACTCACAGAACACTAAAGGAAATCATGAACGTAACCAACGTCAATGAAATTTACTCTTCCGCCGTGTGGAAAACGCATGCAGGCTGGATGCAGAGAGTATATATAAGAGACGGCACTCAATTTTAAACGGAGAGCCCTTATTTTCGTGGAGGGGAGAATTTTTGAATCTCCCACTCCAACGGAAGCAACGAATCAGAAAGAAGCAGCCATTTTCACCCACCGCTAGCTAATAATCGCCGAAAAGCAGTCTACCAATTGAAATGGAGGACAGACGTGAACCGGGCAATTACATTATCTAGCAAATTTTGTGTATATATATATATATATATATAT
>BOPP01000071.1:244751-262219 GCA_017312745.1 Gryllus bimaculatus | reverse complement strand
TATATATATATATATATATATATTATATATATATATGTATATATATATATGTATATGTATATATATGTATATATGTGTATATATTCTGAATTGCAAAATGGTGTATTTTACTTTGTAAAAAAAAATGCTGGTGCTTCATAAAAGATGTTAATGAAGAGGAGTTTTTAATATTGGGAGGGAATTTATTCCATTCCCAGACTACAGTTATTGCGAACGATTTATTGTAGTAGCTGGTTTTGCTTTTTGGAATGCAGAGTAACTGGGCATTCCAAAATCTAGATGATTTAAGATGTACAAAATAATTTGTTAAGTATGTTGGGGAACCCATTTTTAGCATCTTAAATAAAAGACAAAGTTTGTGATACAAACGCCTATCCTTTAGTGTTAATATTTTGTGCTGTTTATAAACTCCAGAGATGTGATCGTATTTTTTTATGTTATAAATGAAAAGAATACAGGAATTTTGAGCCCTCTGTAGAGTTTAAGCGAGTGAATCTTTTAAGTTGTTATACATAATATCCTCGTAGTCGAAATGAGGACACAGCAGGATTTTTACCAACATTTCTTTCGTATTAGTAGGGAGACATTCATCGATATATCTAAGGGATTGCAAAGAAGCATAAACTTTCCGACAGACACTTCGGACCTGATATTCCCAACTTAGATGATCATCAAGTATTAAGCCCAAGTTTTTGACGTTGTGTTGACGAGGTACTACAACATTGTCTATAAGTACATCAGGAACATTGAACCTTCAAGGTTCTTATGCATTTGAGAAGAGCCAATTATGATGGTTTGTGATATTGTAGGATTTAAATTGAGCCGTTTCTCATTGACATTTGACTACAGATGAGAGTTCATTATTTAATTATTAATTAGCATGGCTACCAGTGATGTTTTCCGGAGATATAAATTTGCAGGTCATCGCGTACTTTCGATGATTACATTCCGTAAGTTCGCTTGATAGGTCATTCATGTAAATTAAGAAGAACAGTGGCCCTAACACGGATCCTGAGTACTCCTGGTGAGAGGTTTTGGATTGGAGTGCAGTTCGTCAACTACTTACAATTTGTTGCCTATTGTATAGATAACTTGCAATCCAAGAGATGGTGGAATCAGAAAAACTTAGATTTTTGCACTTCGCTATTAGGATATCATAATCTACAGAGTCAAATGCTTTACTTAAATCTAAAAGAGTTAATACAGTTACGAAGCCATCATCTAGCGCTTTTCGTGTGCTTTCAGTTACTTTCAATAAAGCGGTTTGGGTGCTTCTACCTCCTCTAGCCGGATTAAAAGTTATCGAGCAGATCTGAGTCGGATACGTGTTTTACAATCTGTTTTCGAACAATTTTTCAGAACTTTAGACACTGTCGGCAATATGCTAAATGGGCGATAATTGCAGACGCCGAGATCAGTTCAGATTTTGGCAGGGGCGAACATGTGCAAGCTTCCACGCTTGAGGAAAGGTCCGTTGTTATGAGAAATTAATTAAATGCGTGAGTACCGGAAGGGCAAATGTTAAAACAAATTTCAATTGTTTGGCTGTGATACCATCGGAGCCATTTGCATTTGATTTTAGTGAAAGAACAATTTTACTAACTTCTTGATGATCAACGTTATGGAAATAAAATTAATTCCTGATAGCAGGCGAGTTGCTCTGGTAATGTATACGCCTGACAGAAGGTGGTATTGGTTTTGAAACATTTACAAAGTATTCATTAATATCATTCAAGGCATATCGATAGAAATTTCAGAAGAATTTGCTTTCGTGATTCCGAGGTCTCTCAGTTTGTTCCAACGTCTTTTGTGTTTGTATTTACTTTAAAGACATCATGGATTATCGAATTTTTGAGTTTCTAATTTTGTTTTACGGAATTTCGTAACTTTTTGTACTCTCTTTCATTTTCAGAGGTTTTATTACACTTGAAACGATGGTAAGCTGAGTCGCGTTCCTGCATGAATCGCATTTTATAGAGAAACATAAATAGCAAATCATGCTTTGATATTCCCGAAATAGATATCTGACCGTACATTAATACTTTTGAAGTATCTGACACAATCGCGTGATCTATCCATGTTTCAGCTCCTAATGCTAAGTGAGTCGGGCAAATTCTAATATATGTAAATTATATGAATTAAAAGTATCAATAAAACTTTACGGCCGAGTTTAGTGAGCGGTACCTTCAGATCACAATTGAAATCACCCATGATTATGATATCCTGATATTTACTTGCGAACTGCGAAAGGGGAATCTCTAATTCGGATAAAACTTCTCGTTTTCGGGGGCCAGTAAACTCAGCAACAAGTAAATATTTCATTTCCAATTTGGATTTCTTCAAACATATATTCCATGCCAGGTAAAGAGGATGTGAGTGAGGGCGACTACTTAACCTTAATGTCATTGCGAACAAACAATGCGACCCTCCACCCGTCTTTTCTTTTAAATTGCTTTTAATTACGACCTATCATTCCGAAGAAGTTTATAATTAGATACGATACGATTCCTGATTTTATTGTAGATTTTAGCCATGTTTCACTCATTAATAACAGGTCTGGTTTCGTTTCAGTTATAATATTTGAATTTCAGAGTAATGCTGCTTAAGTGATTGGGCGTTTACGTGGAAAAACAGACAAGCCACGAGGGATCTGAGACAAAGAAATTTGTAAATCCTGGGGTTGCAGGGCTACTACGAGCGGTATGGGACTTTCCACGGGGCTGGGGTGAGGCAGTATCTCTCCCCTTCCGGATTAGCACTAAACACAGGTACAGAATTCCTGGAACGCGTGTACTGAAGAAAAGACGGTGTTAAGCTTCGTTGCACATTTATGAAGGATATCCGCGGTGGAAAAAATCAAAAGCAATAAGCAGACAGGAATTGGAGGTAAAAAGTTGCTTACAATCACACGTGGGGCATAACTACTTAGAATTATCTAATTATTATAATTCTTGTAACTAATAAATATTCTAGATAATAGTTAACTATAATTATAAGAATAAGGACACTAGTGAAACAAATAATATAATTAAAATGTTGTAATATAAAGTAATATAATTCTATATATTAGCAATAATAAATTAGAAGTAAAAGTGTTTATAGCAAATATTATGATAATATTAATAATAGTACTAGTATATTCAATGGCACTATAAAAATGAGCAAAATACGAAAAAATTAAAAATTGCAATTAAAATATTTTTGTTTAACAACGAAAAATAGTACATAGTCTTTGCTCCTAGTTATGTGTACAATCCAGTTTCTTGCTATAGTTCTGACGCGAACTTTGGAATTTCTCACCTTTACGATGACGACACGATCTGTTGTCCCAAACATTCTGTTTGCCGAAACGTTCCACAGCCTTTTTTAACACTTCCAGCCGCATCCTCGTCAGGTCCTTCCGAATTGTTATACCCGTTTTCTTCAGATTTCTTTTGATGAAAACATTTCCCGCGCTTCTATAACTGATGAATTTTACAATTATAGGTCAAGTACACCATTCTGTTTTCGGCCAACTCGATGACTGCGAGTCAATCGCTTAGTCTAATTAAACACCATCTTTTGGCAACATTGATTGCAATGCAGTCGGTGTCCTCGCCATCACGCTCGGTTCCCCAAAGATCCTTAGGGAGTTTCGCCGCTGGTACTGCTCAAGCTCGTCAGTCCGCTCCTCCAGTTGAAGTTTGAGATCATCATTCTCCTTAGTTTTCTCTAATAGTTTCTCTTCGTAACGAGAAACTAACAGCTCCAATTTCTTTTTCCACTGCTTTCAGAAACAACCTGTGCAATTTGCTCATGAAAACATCCGATGTCAGGATGCTTTCAATAAGGAGGCAGAGACAGTGTCATTCGCTTTAGCGTTACGATGCCATGATGTTGAAAAATTAGGGTAAAAACGAACTTACTTTTATGAAATTATTTAGGGAAAACTAAAAGTATTAACAATATATATTATAAAATTAGCGAATATTGTGGTTATACTTAGCTTATTACAAGCGACACTGGCGATGTGTGCGGCGCTCTTTCACTTGCGATCGTACTGCTGAAACAAAACTACCTGCTGCGCCGCTCACTGACAACTACTGCGTGATCCTCGGAGCGCTAGGAAAACGACCTCACAGCCTGGAGACCATGCAGACACGACCATGACGATAAATTTGTGTGTATAAAATTACTACATTAAATAAGTTTGCTATTTAATATGATTAGTATTAAAAAGTTAAAAAAGTTATTGATTACTGATATAAAATAAGTTAATACTGCACAAATTAAAATAGATATGAATCTTGAATAAGCCTCTTACAGCTCTCAATAACAATATTCTTAAAATTCTTAATTAAAAATGTGTGTACCATCACACTGCACAATAAAGTCCTTATTAAAATTGGCGCGTGAAGGACGGGTTTGTGACATAGAGCGTTTCTCAATTTCTCAATGCCACCTCGCATTCTGGGGACCACTTCACCTTGCCCTGCCGTTAGCGACCTCGCAATAAGTCCGTAATGGCGCTGACATACCCGTATAATTCGAGAATAAATTTCCTGTAATTCCCCGTCAGCCCGAGAAAAGCACGTACTTGTTTTTTGTTTGTGTATAGGGATGCTCCTTAATTGTTTTTACCTTGTGCCTCTTACTGGCCGCAAAATCCAATACCAACATGTGACCCCAGGTATTGCACATTCTTCGTCATATTTACATTGTCGGCTGCACATGCAACTTCGCTTTCTCTAATATAGCTACACCTGCTTCAAATATCTCAAGTTCTTGCCTGTGTCGCTATAGATGAATTTGACTAGAATGAATTTGTTACACCTCACGAATTTCCGGAAGAGCCACACGTATCGATATTGATTTTTCCAAAGACTTCCGTTTCGCGTACTAACACTACGGAGCCTTTTTTCGATCATTGGCCTGCCTACCCTTTTGACACACATCGCAAGATTTCACATAAGTCTCCATATCCTGGAAACAAACGAGGCAATAAAAATATCGCGACAAAACTGGCTTTTGCTTTTAGTGCACCTAAGTAAGCATTCGCGGTTTCATGGCACACTTTCCGAATATCTGCCCGATATTTAGTAGAACCACAAACATATTAACATTTTCACCGCGCTTGCTGTGTTTGGATCGATACAAATTCTGTTTTTAACGAATACGCATCTCCGCCTGTTTCTGGTTCACAGTGCTCATTACGTGTCATATAATACTTTAATCTCCCTGTCACTTTGTTGTGATTGCGGCGAACTCATTCGGCTAACATTTATGAGTTCATTCACTTGGGATTCAGTACACCTGCACTTTCATCCCTTTCACTAATAGCTTCTCCTGTACTTTCTACCTGTTCGCTACCTGAAGTCTCCTGCTCGCTCAGCCTGCCACCTCCCCCTCAAGCTCAACTGGCGCCGTTTCAGCGGCTTTTGACCGAGTAGTTACCGCTGCAACTAATTGTGCTCAATAAATCCTGCCTTTACTTCTTCAATAACGCGGCTGTTCGATTACTTAATAAGTAATATCCTCTGTCACATTCGCGAGGTACGATAGCAGCTTTCGTGACGACCTTTCTGAACGGTCCTTCTATCTCGACTTCTGCTACTGGGAGATTGGCGTGCTGAGCATCCAGTGGCTGCAAAATCCACACACTTTCTCCCGTGAAATTCTTGTGCTGATGAATTTTTTTGAGTTCCTCAAAAATTTCCTCGGCTATACGTTAACTCTTGCCCTCACTCAGTGCGGTAAAAGCAATTCCCTAGCCGTTTTGTCACTCACATGATTTTATCCTTCCGCCTCGCGGCGCTGCGGGCACTCACGTGTCATTGAATCGACCGACCCACAACTTTACATTCCGCTTGTCTTGCTTCTCATAAGCGGCTCTGACATCGGTTTTCTTACGCCTGATTTCCCTGAATTTCAAATACTTCTGACATCGGCTTGCCGGCTGCTACTGTTCGCTGCGGCTTCCGGTTTCCTGTACTGTTTAAATGTGGACGTTTTCAGCCTGCCTATTTATTTCATAATTATCTAGCTTACGAGCTAATTCCAGAGGAACTTAAATTCCCCCACTCATCAATAAATGCTCTTTGGTTTCGATAGGCACTCGGCGTTTCAGTTGATTCGTTAACAATTAATTCATTAACTCTTCAAACGTATGATGTCTAATCCAGCTACCCCTCTTTACATAATTTTTGCAATTCCCTCGCGTATAAATTCCAGGTAATATTGCGCGCTTTTACATGTTCTTAAAATTGCGACAATTGGTGTTCGACACTATACGTTGCGCAACTTGAAGTCATGCATAGCTTTCTATAGCTATACTTTATGTCGGATATCTCCTTACCTTGACTCGCCGTTCTAAGGTACGACGCATTTTGACTTGCTCGGGATAGGTCTCTAAGATTTGCCACCAATTACTTCTTCCGGAAGTTTCTAATCTTTCTCGCCGCCTCGTTTCGAACACTACGACAACCCTGGCCGTATGTCGTCCGTTTTGCCTTATAAACACCGACTCATATACGCGCTGATTTACACTCCAATACGAAGACTTAATCACGTCGATTCAGGCTGCCGGACTAGCTCTAGTCGCCTGATTTCACCTCCCCATCGCTTCTATCTAGTTGTTTTACTAATTGACGCGCGTCTCTGCACTCGCCTTCGAGCTCTTTCAGCTTTTTCCCTGTCTCTACATCTCGCATTCTCCTCTCTCGTTCTTCTTCAATTCGCGTTGGCCTTCACTGTGTTCTTTTCTATCCCTTAAGCGGCCTGAGCATATACCATTCAACACACTCTCCTCCTTAAATCGGCACTGATCTTCTAATCAATTTAACTTAACACAGCATAAAGATTCACCACCTTGACTTCAGTCTAAATTCCTAGTGCACGTTGCGCTAGCACAATCTGTTTCGCGAATCTCGTAAGTAAGCATAGATTAAGAACCTGATACCTGACAGCTTAACAATGGCAGATAACGTCTGGTACTTAGATTCGCCGGTTCCTTGCTGAATTATGTGATTCTGTCAAACCCAGTGCGCTCCGAACGTCCTTCCTTTCTCTTTCTCTGTCTTACTTTCCTGTTCGTCTGCGCGTTGACGGTGGTTGGGCGTGTCTGGACTCGCTGAATTTCTGACTCCGCTGCGGTGGTGTAGCGTGATGTAGTGTCTATACCCGTCGACACTCCCGCCACGCACTAGAGCGCATCACACACAGTTAACCTATTGGCTATAGATTTCGCTATGCTCACTTATAGTTAATATGCCGTTGCCGCATTCATTCTATAGTTAAGTTTGCCTCTTCCCCCGTGGTCGATTACGCGGCACATTAAATGTCTTAGTATTATGTGTCAGCATCATTTCCCCCCTACGACTCGGCAGTAGTTAACCTTGGCTAGTCTATAATCCGCCCATCCCTGGTCTCGTTAACACCACTCCAATTAATGCTATCCGTCTGTGAGTCATGGATACTCACAGGACCACGAGACACAGCGCTTGTCTATAAAATATATATTATTACAAAGAAAGCAAAAACAAATATATACATATTAATAATGCTATTACATCCTAGCTCTGAATAGACCTACTATCCCTGATCGCGAGGGAGCGATCCAAACCGATTGAAGACGGTTTTGATTGTGCATTCGCCACTCCTACTTCTAAGCGCGCACAAAGCCTAGCTTCCGTGACCGGATGTCACCGCTGGACACAAAGTCCGTCTGGCGCACCAACGGCTGGTTTCCCTCGATCGCAGGAGCGATCTTATCGATTGAGAATCGGCGTGAATGGTGGCACTTAACCACTCGTCACCTCGGAGCACGCACACAGCATGCCTCCCCTGTGATCGCAGTCACCAAGGACCTAAAGTCCGCAGGCTTCGTCAACTAGTGACTCGAGCCTCGCGAGCCTGGCTCGCATATGCACCGTCGTGGCGGCAAGTTTGTGCACACGCACGAGGTTCTCCACTGTTCCATAACCCACCCACAGCTCTGTACACTCTGTTATATAGGTGAGGCCCACGTGACTACTACGTCACGCCCCCCCTCGCTTGTTAAACAAGTGAATAGCCGGTATGACTCCCAAAGCTTGAGTCTCCCGTTTCCGCGTTTCTTTCCTTTACGAAAAAACCCCTACTTCCTGTGGCTAGGCTAATCCTCTACCAAGCGTCCCCAAATAGATGCCATGAGGCACGCTGGCTAATACGTTGCAATACCAATATAGTATGAATATACTGAAAGATATCCTGTTATTTGGAATAAGGGGATATACACTGGTCAATGCGAAACTCATGTTAATGCTGTGAAACATTCAATGTAACCCAACTAAACCACTTATCATACAATATTATATCTCGTTCACATGAAAATTGAAACCCAAATAATGTCTTTGGATTAAAAATGAACAGCTTCGCCGACGATGAAATTCTTATCTTCCAAAATGCCATTTTTATCAGATTCTTATTCAGTACACACTTTAGATAATTTTCTTGTTCACAAACATTATGTAAAACAGAAAAATCAAAATATGTATCATGCTAACACCTGTAATATACCACTGGTTACGCGGAAGAGCAGGCTAAATGGCCTGGGCCTCACCATAAATAAAGACATTTATTAATTTATTGGTACACATCATCTGTATGCAAGAGTAAATCACCATGCCCATTTTGGATGTTATTTAATTATTTACATTACTAATTCATATTTTTTCTTTCGATTAGCAACATCATTGGAGTTAAGAATTTTAGATATACTATTTTATTGTGATAATGTACAGGAAAAATTCACCTTTAAACATCATTTTTCCTCTTTTCAAAAGTAATATTCGATATTAAATCATGTTACAAGGTACAAGTGTAATTTAGCGAAAGGCATTGAGTAAAAAAATGAATTCAATTTATTTCAACTTGATTTATCTCAGAACGCAGTTTTTGGTATTCAGTTTCACTTGTATTCAGGTATTTCAGATGATATATTGATGTTTAAAAGCACAGAAATTTGCTAAATAGTTATCAGATAGAAATGAATAGAGCACCCAAAGATAGATCATATATTCAGAATTACTTAATATTATTTGTAACATGTATTGAATAGGTCTTCAATTATCAAGAAAATATTTTCATTATTGTTCGTTCAGTTATGAAAGCAATTTTTTTATATACATTGATGCGAAACTAAATTGAGGGACATAATTAACACAAACAAATTATTCTCATTACTCAAACATTGGCCAACTTGTGGTTGTGCCATAATACTCCCTTTTATTCTTGTATTTCCACCAAATGGAGAATGTTCACATACGACTGTATTTATATAGATAAAATGCCAGAAAAGTACTCTTTAAAAGTTCCTTTTCACAAAACATTTAAATGCTTAACTTTGTGACAATTTTGTCTGTTGCAGGCTTAATTAAGAACATGTTAAAAGAAAACAACACACACTCTTTGAAATTCAGAATTTATGGCATGTCAATTTACATACACTACTTAATTCACACACAAACATTTCCATCTTTTTTCACACGATTTGTATCAATTCTTATAACATTCGTTGTAGTGACAGTATTGTAACAATGTAAGCCACTTGTGAAAACTATCCCTATGTCCAACTACATGTACTTAACTCACACTTTGACCATCCCACAACAGCTGACACTCCAGCCCATATGGTTGGTGGAAGAATACATTTCACAGTGATACTAACTAGTTTTAAATCTGTCAAAAAACCATCTACTTCCTGAACAGACAATTTCGAATCTGAATGGACCATGAACAACTATGTATATACAATGGCATATCACTCGAAATATAAAATTACCGCACAGCAGTACTAAGAGATTACCAGAATTGACAGTATTATACTTCATATCATTGCTAGAATGAATTCCACTTCCAGCATGTCATGCACTCTCTTTTCCAGCAGGTAGGAAGCCGTCTGTAATACAAAAAGAGGCGTTATTTAAATTTAAAATTTGTAGTACTGTCCTATCTTTATAAAACAAGGTTTCTGTTCTCACCAGGTCATGCACACATCCCTTGTTAATGTCCTCCATAGACAAGAAGCTAGGTTTTAGTCGTAATTGCCATCAGCCATTTTATAAACCTATAATAAAATTTGCAATATATAAATTGCTATGTAAAACAAATATTCAATTTTAAGTTATTGCAAACAAAAATAATAACACTATATAAAATTAGCGGAATAATATTAGATTAATAGAGAATTAACTTTGGTTAATGAAAGGTTGAGCATGCTATTTTTGAGTGTTAATGTTCTTAGAACAAAATGTATGGTTATGGGGCAAGATAAATTTAGGGAAGATTTAGAATAAAGACAATCAATTGTGTTTAACAGTGAAAATTTGAAATGGGTTTGGATATATAAATGTCTTACAATTATTACAGATATGTATGTTTCAAATATCGTTTTCAATACATTCAGAAAAAAATAGCCAAGAAACTTAATTTCTTATTTAAAGTGCGGAATGTTATTTCATAACCAGTTGAACTGTTAAAGAATTGTTATTTATATTAAATTGATTTTGTTATTTGAAGAGCTGTTAAAGAGCCATTGCTCTTAATTGTTAAACTTATGCAGTTAGACTATGTTAGCAAAATCTGATGTTATTTAAATTAGCCACGGGTTATTTGTAAATAAATAAAAATATGATTATTCTAATAATTTGGAACAATTCGAAACGAATCATGCTAAATATTTAATTTCACTTACCGTTCAGGATCTTTTGGAAAATAACACACCCTTTTTTTCCGCAACTCTCCTTCGGCTATTGTGGCAATTGGGAACCCAACAACGTCTATATTTCGGCACTTTTCTACAAAATTACCAAACAACCAAAATAACAAACCACTCTTTGGCAAAAGTACAGCGAAAGCGATCACCGCCAAGAGAAACTATTGTATAACGACTAAACTTTCAATGTTTTTAAAATTAGTTCGCAAAAGCCCCTATACAGCGCTACGTACCAGGGTGGGCGATAATGGCGGACCTACCTTCCCTCTCTCCGTTTCCCCCTTACAAGTACTTTCAAATAAGAAAGTTTTCCCATCTATTAAGTGACGCCCTCTGGCTGGATGTGATGAACAAAGAACAAGTGAAAACAATTAATCAATAATTGCTTGATATTCTTTCAACTATCGCTCCAAGTGGCATAGCAGTGTGTTGTCAATTTCCCTATCTCACCTTCACCCTTGTGGTTAGCAGCTGAAAATATTATTAAAGAAGCCAGAAAAGTTAAAAGAAAGACTGAAAGAACACGAAAAGATGCATAGGAGGGAGAATGGAACAGATTATGGAGCTCGGGTGCATTAAATTGTGTATACTTTTTACATTATAAATATGAAAATTGGAAACGAAAACTTTAAATTCGTTTTTGTCTAAACATTGTTTTTTCTTATTTCAGGGACCATTCTCTCAAAAAGTATTTAACTTATTGGTTAGATATTTTTAGTGTGTGTAACAATATTTTGAAATATGTAATGAATTTTCAATAATTTTCATTCATTATTTCTGAAAATACTATGTTCTAAAAAATGTGATTAAATAACAGTTAATGAAATGTACAAATATTTCATTTTTTCAAAAAAAAACTATCAGTTGAAAAATAATGAAACAGCGTGATTTTTAAGAATAATGTCTGTAGAACTCGTACCCTCTACAGCACAAATTATCGGCGATTCCCTATGTGGCCAAATTTGGCTTTCCCACAGTTTGTACAACCACGGCTGGACACTTGACCAATCATGGAGTCTAGATCCAAAGGCTCTTGTCATTGGTTTAGGCTCCATGTTTCAGACACTTCCACCTCCTCCCCCGACGATTTTCTTTCTTTCTTCGACGTTATCTCAGAGGTGTGGAACAGTTTCTGAGGTGTAAATGCCGTCGGTGGCGTTGCCTCGCAACCAAGGAGAAAGCGAGAGGAAGGGAGGGAGGGAAATTCGTGATCATATTTTTCAGACAATTTGAATTTTTACGTTACTACACCATTATCCTAATATCGATATGCAAGCTCATATTTTGTTATGCGTCATGACATTCAAATCGTCCATTTTTCCATACAAGCATGGTTTAACAAAAACATGGTTTTTCGTTAATCAATTACAGATCACTTGCGGATGTCTCAATAAAAGAATCATTGCAGTGTCGTAATTAATATTGTTTACAGAATTTTTAGTAATAGTAATGAAATTTTATCGCGATAATCTGAGGAAAAGAACTAGGGTAAATGTAAAATGTAAATCCCATGTAAAATATCATAGCAAAAATATAATTAGCATTATTTGCCATACATGTTTCAATAGTTGACAATTTTATATTATGTTACTGAATATAATATCGCTATTCCTTCCCACTGATATTACTTGTAAAATTCTAATAATTGATATTGTTAATAAATAATGTAACTAATATAAACAGCAATTTTTATTTTTGCAATATTCACTTAAGTTAAATATTATCTTAAATATTTTAAATAACCACCTGCTAAAAGAAGAATAAATTTGAAATTCTTAGAATGTTACGAATGTGCAAAACGGAAAATAATGGCTATATTGGGGCTGAGATTGGGGTTTTTGATGTCACTAAATACTAATATGATATTAAAGATGAAAAATTGAAAATGGCCGATTCAATATGACAGATGACTTTTGGAAAATTGTGGAAGAATGCAACAAAAATGATTAAATTAAGGGTTTTCCAACTTACTAACGAATGTGTTATCAAAAATGAAAAATTCAAAATGGCAGATACCTCAATATGGCGGATTACCTTTGGAAACTCGTGGGAGAATGAAACAAATATGACTATATTTAAATTTGAATAGTAGCAGTCGGTATTCAATTTTCAACGTAGAGAGCTGGTTTAGTATGGGAAATAATTTTGACATTTTTGCTTTTCTTTTGTTACTGCATTGATGTGCGGTTTCAATGTAAACCTTTTATCAAATAAATTACGAAATTCAAACATTCAACAAATAATATTTTAAACAGCCATTCGCAAAAAGCATTTGCTTTCAGATACACTGCATGCTAAAAGTGAGACGATGCTCAGATAAAAGCGTTCAGATAACAACGAAATACTTTTGTCTGATAGCGTACAACTGTTCTTAACTTATAAAGACGTCTGTCTGTCGACACAACTAGTACTGAATGCTTACCCCCCCTTTCAACCCATTAAATTATTTCATTAAAAAAATGAGTTTTTCTTTATTTTTACCCAAAGTAGTCTGCCAGACTACGCTTTTGTAGTAACTCTTGGTACGAGGTGGCCTTGTAATCTAGGGCTAATGTAGCAGCTTGGTAAGGCTGCCACGTCGCGCGGCGTTAGTTTCGCATGCGTGCCGTCATATCTCTCCTCCTGCCCTGCAGCTTCTGTTCCCCCCTTTAGGCGGTCCCAGCCCCGCCTAGTTCTCGTGATACCAGCATAAATCCTATTTCTAGCACTATCACCAACATGGTGAGAGAACTTTTTCAGGTCTAAAGAGGTAGAGTCTCCCAATGTCCCAGAGCCGAAATCCGCGAACTAAAAATTTTGCAACAATTTACAATTTTATAAACAAATTCGAAATATTCGCCAAAACGGCGAAAAAGGATGAAAAATGTGGCGCAACTGAAGGCGGAAGCGGGGGCGGGGGCAGGTTCTGACTCGGAGAGACTTTCCTGGCACGCAATAGTTGGTGATTTTTGAGATCAGGCTACCTTACTAAGCTGCTATAAATCGATTCATTCCCAATAAACTAGATTATTAAATATTAGCATGTCAAGAAACGGCGGTCAAATTGAACTTTGGCTTCAGAGTCTTTTTATATAGACGAAACAATTATGCAATGGTTATAAGTAGTTAAGAGATGTGGTCTTTTGTCGCCTTAAACCATCTAGAATGTTCTACAGAGGAAGTCGAAATAGTGCAATGAATTGTGTATAGGAGTTTCCTATTTCTTCTCATTAAAATGTACATTACAGAAATTCAGTATTAGGGAATATATTATTTATTTGATTAAGACGCTAAAATAACTCTCTAATATTGGACTTAAGTTTCTTATTATCGGCTGCGTGTAAGAAACGCTTAAAAATGTAGTAATATCTACCGTGAGTACTTTGTTTGCTAGAAACTAGTCAACTTAGAGAAATTCAACATGGCATTTTTATTTCTTTATTTTTTCTAAATATTCAATATAATGTAAAGTACTATACTATACCCATTACTAATACATAATTGCTATATTTTTTGATCGCGAATAAGGACCACATATGCATGCACGCTACATTTACCGGGATTTAGTAACATCATGTTGGTGGCAGGTACGTGTAATTTACCAACGGATCAGAATTACGCTTGATCCGTTTTTATCCTCAAGGGTTAATAGCTCCCGCGCTATTGATGATGAAATGATGATGATGATGATAGCGAGGGCCTAAATTATTATCCCGACACAAATACAGACATACACAAACACACCCATGCTTAAAGTGGGCCACGAACCCACGATCTTCTGGTCTGAGACGCCTACGGCACCACCCTAACAATCTTGACCATCTGATTGACAAATACGCTATACTGTTGATGATAAATTACTAAAATGATTTCCGAGAAATACATTCCATCCAAATCGCGGAAAACGAGGGCAAAAAAGCGCTCCACCGTCCACGTGACAATATCCTCGCGCTGCTGGATGCAAGGTGGCCCGGGGCCTATGCACGAGGCCGCTGATAAAGAGGGCAGGGGAGGGGGGCGGGTGCTCGCGGTCGGCAGCCCGGTACTCTAACTGAGCGGTCCGGTGGCGGCTCTGTGTCCGCACCTTCTCCGGCCGCCGCCACCCCCCACCCCCCACCGCGCCACCACGCCGCCTCTTACCCACATCCCTCGCGCCTCCGACCGGTTCCTACAGCCACGCCACGCCCCCTAGGCGCCACGCCCGTTACCTGCACCGCCTGCCGGGGCGCCCGCTGCCTCCTGCGCTCTTCTCCGCCGCCGGCCACCACGCACCAACCACACACAACCAACTACACACCACCACTACGCCTACTGCCATCTGCCCCCGCACGCTGCCACTTCTTGGCCATCGCCGCCACCACCGCCAGTACCCCTGCTGCACTCCAAAATGTAATGTTTCCTCGCGCTTCTCTGCATCAAAAGCTCCAGCACAGTTCTGTTACTGCGGCATCTATAATTGCTCGCACACATAACCGCACTATTTACACCTTTGACACCTGCTGCCGTATTCAATGTTAATTCTCACGGCTCTGCGTGAACCACTGCCTGTGAATTAGTGGTCTCTACCGCGTGGATGTCCGATGTCACTGCTTCCATTAAGACCAAAAGAACTGTGGCGTCGCCGGGCGAAAGTAACACACAGACACGGAGTCGCTCTGTACAGATTTATTGACAAGTTTTTATTCACTAACTACACTCCTCGGAAACTAGTTCTGCACTTCCAGCACTGTACATCCCTGAGGCACATCCGCCTAAGTCTGACGCAGACCCCAGCGGCTTGGCGCCACTCCTGGTCTCTCGCTCCATGGCAACCGCCACACCTCGCAGCCGAAGCTCACAATACCCCTGGCGGGTGAAAAGTGCCTCCCGCATCGCGATTCCGTTCGACAACGAATGACCACGGCTGGTTCCTCTCCAGCCGCCACGCGAGGATCACGTGACAGGCTTCCCATGCCGGCGGCGTCCTCTCATTCCGAGACGTGGGCCTGTTTGCAATTTCGAGCCCAGCTGCTCCGCAGCAGAATTCACCCATCATCTCCCTCTGTACCAGTTGACACCCGCACCGCCAAAGGACTGCCCCGCCCCCTTGCTGGCCTCCCGACATGTGTGGTCCATTTGGCCTATTGGCACAACGTTACAGTACCAAACCTGAAATGCAGCGCTAATGTCTTTGGGAGTTTTGGCAAAAGGAAGCAAATTATTGCCCCAAACATCTCAGAAGCTTTTTCTCTTCAAGATGTAACCGGATTGGTTCACTAAGCTGCAATTGCTGTCAACACCTAGGTGACAAAGTACCGGCGTGAAATGGAACTTCTCTTGATAAGAATCCTTATGAAAGACAAAAGCCACCGGCATGGTTAAAAACTAGAAAATAAAATTGCCGAAGCTAGACGAGATATCTCGCATATTGCTGAGTATTTCAAAGACAAAGGAGGGATTTCAAAGCTGATTCGCGCAACTATTCGCTCAATTCTCAACAGACTGAAGATAAAAAGAACACAAAAAGACCTTGAAAATAGACTCAAGGTTGAAGATGAGAGATTAAGACAAAAAATAGTAGCTCTATGGGCAACAATAAGAGGGTATTATGAGTCCGCGTGAAGCAAGACAGAAAATTACCTATTCTTTAACTACCAGCTTTTATAGACATGTAGAGACGAGAGTACCAATGGCAATGGCATAAACCCCGAAGTACTTCTGTCATGACGAGAAACAAATTTACAGAAATTAACTCTTGGGCTCTCTAATCAGCATTACATACATTTGGAGATATCAAGTGGTCTGAGGCAGCTTTGCAAGCTTCCAATAGAAAAGTTAGAACACTTCTATTAAAATACCGGATGCATCATCCTCGAAGTTCCAACGAAAGGCTATATCTTTTAAGACACCATGGAGGACTTGGACTGTTAAGTTTTGAAGTCATGTGCCGCCAGCAAGAAAAACAGCTCAGAGATTATTTCATCAACAACGAATCCAAGATGACCATCTGTGCAAAAGATCACGGACCTCTGCTCCAAGAAGCTTCAAGCTGCTCCAAGAAGACAACAAACCAAGTTTTCCGAAATCTGAGGACCGAATTTAGCAGTGAATATCAACGGAACGCCATGGCAGATTTGCTACAGCGTTTTGAAGTAACTCGATCGACGTGAAGAGATCAACTGAACGTTGAGTACCGCTGGACTTTTTGACGAGACGGAAGGATTTGCGCTTTCCGTTCAAGATCAAGTAGTAACCACTAGTAACAATGGAAGATATATCATGAGAGTATCAGTGATAAGTGTCGCCTGTGTGAGAAGGCCACTGAACCTTTTCAACAGTTCTGCAGTGGATGTTTTCAGTTGGCACAGATCAGATGGCTAAAATAATGCACCAAGATCTTGCTAAAAGATCGGACCTGAAAGGAAAGTTTGCATTATTACAAATATCTATCGGAGCAAGTTCTGTCTAATGAGAGAACAAATATCTTGTGGGATACTGCCATTGTTGCAGATAAAACAATGGAAGCAAATAAGCCTGATTTTGTCGTATTCTACAAAATTACTCGCAAGGCAATAATAATAATATTAATAATAACAATAATATCGTTAATCACCCGGACTCAAAACCCCAGATCTCGCAGACATTACGGCGATACTCAAGCAGCTCAAGAACAACAAAGCATCAGGAGAAGATGGAGTTATCGCAGAACTCTGGAATCTGAACGATCCTACACTGATACAGAAACTTCATCACATAATCTCAGACATATGGGAGACGG
>BOPP01000071.1:189902-233890 GCA_017312745.1 Gryllus bimaculatus | reverse complement strand
TTGAATTTATTTCTCATTTTACTACGTCACAACAGATTCAAAAACGAGACCATCCGGAAAAATATAGGAATTTATAACTTAAATGAAAAAAATTAATGAATACAGATAACAATGGAAAAACACTTGGAAAGAATGGATAACGACCTATTCCAAAGCAAGTGCTTCAGTACATCCCTAAAGGAAGAAGAAGCGTTGGGAGACCCAGGAGAAGATGGTTAGACCAAGGAGGCCTAACGGACCAACCGGCCTAATGCTTGAGGGCGAAGGTTACCTCTGTAACAATGGAGGTAATGGTAACGGTATATGGACACGCAAAAAACCTCCATGCACCTCATGAGATTCAAACCCACGACCCTTCAGGCACGAGGCAGCTACGGCTCTTCAGGCTTGGCGACCTCATATCCAAGCCAGCGGCTTCAAGGATTGTCATCCAGTCACACATCAACTGAGAGATATTCTTCTACATAACAGCTGACGAAAATAACAAGCCTAGTCCGTTATTTCTAATATCAACCGATAGTTTTTCAGTACTTTCACTAATCCTACATTGTTATAGGAAAGAAAATACTTCGAAGGAGCAGTACATTTTCTTTGGATACGAATATACGTACCTCATATTTTGTTACTACTCATTCTGCTCAGTTGTTCATTACGATCGAAAACAGATAAATGGCAAAGGTACATTGCAAGGCGAATGGACATTACAAGGTAGACAAGTGGACCGGTAAGATGTTTGACAAGGTAACGTAACGGTCTTCATAAAATTTCGAAACCAGAATAGAATCTTCTTCCGTTTGTATGTCGTAACGCGTTTTATTTAATAAAGTAGTTCGCATTACCTAGTGTTTAATTAAATAAATGCAACTGTCATATTGGGAATGTGCCCTCACGATTCACGATTCTCAAAAACCATTTCTGCTGCATCACAGCCCTCTACAATCTTGGTATTTAGAAAATAATTACAGTGCGCTGCATATTTTAAAATGAAAAAGATAGTGGGAAACTTTCGGCGTCTAAAACACAGATATCCAATAATACATCTTAGAAATACGAACAAAGTTACTAGAAAGAATACGAACACTTTACTTCGTGCAAAAAAAATATAGTTTCTATTTCCTCGTTTCTCATCCTGCCATACATTCTGGGTCTCGATAGTCGCACTTCGCTCTCTTTAGTCTTGAAACGAGTAGGAGAATCGCTTCTCCACGTAAATACAGCATAATTGAATTGAATCAAATTTTTCTTGTCGTGTCGCAGACTATCATACCAAAGAAGATCGTGAGATCAAGTCCGAATAATCCGCTTAACTCTTTCAGTGCTCTATGTAGTTAGTGGACCTGAAAAAGGACTTTTAACAGGTTAGGCTGGGGATTTTTTGAAGTATTAAAGTTCAGAGCTTATATATAGTGTAATGAGAATGCGCACTTTCCCACAACACACCTAGAATTATTCATCCCTTACGGAATTGGAACCAACTACTGTATGGTGTTTTTGGGCGCAAACTTTCAGAGCGCCTGCACCACAAAAACAATGTTAACTTAGTTAATAAAGATGTATTCTTAGCATATGTATATATTTTAATAAGGGTAATCTATATAACACTTACACAATATTGTAAAGTATTATTGTAAGTAATGAATCATTTTGTAACTGTGTCATCGTACGGTAATAGTATATACTACTTTTGTAAAAGTGATTTTTAGTTCCATTCTAACTGTTGTAATGATCAGCGATGTTGTTGGTTAGCTATTTATTTTGAAAGCAAGTCTTCGTTAAAAACTTCGACGTACATAAGTTATGAAAATTCATTACGGTAGGGCTACTCGTGGGGTGAGGGGGCGATGTTCGCGACGCTGCTGGAGTAGAAACAAGTATACTTTAGTGATAGAAGAGAGTCACGCCAGTCTTAGCAGCGGGCACGCGCGAGCAGTTTGGACCGAAATCTTGCATGCGTGAGCAGTGTTGCCTTACGGAACATAACACGAAATATTAAAATGTTCCGCTTTCTTTGAACACGCACAACAACCGAAATGCCGAAAGTATGAAATAAAATTCTTAGCAGTCGCCCGCCGCGCGGAGAGACCTTTCATTCACCTGCTTCGTTGCGTTATGCCAAAATATTGGTACAGCATTTCGAAATAGTAACATCATTCAATAGGTGAATAAACAGCAAATAACCAATCGAATCTGTTACTTACGTTATCGGCCGTTTGTCCATCCGTACTTTTCGTAATACCATATTCTTTAAAAAACATCCATTTAAAGAAGATAAGTTTACTCAAACGCCACCTTTAGTTCCAACTCGTTTCTATTGTTTTACGAATGTGCAGCGCCATGTAAACGGACGCCGGACGTTAAGAGTAGCTTCTCTTCCGGTTGCGTTCTCTTGAAAAACAATACAAAATCGAGGCGCTTAGAATAACGGCAGATCCCAACCGAAGTTAGTTTTGGGAAAAATTACTTTTTCTGTTTTCGTTCACTTTCATTGTCACTCCGGACAAATATTTGAAGGTGGAATTTGAGGGTTTTGACACATCTGAATTAATTTGATATTTCAGCATATGATAGGTATATGGCGGGAGTTAGAGTCATACTTCGAATTGAAAATGTCAGGTCAGTTCGAATTTGCCGTGATTATCCTGAGCGCCTCAATTACAAAATCATTTTAGCTTCATAGACAGTATTTATACTTCTCGCCTCAATCAGTTCTAGTGCTTCGCTATCTGCCCCGACCAACACTGCGCGTGTTCGGAGGCCCCGAGTCGAAGACTGCGTGTTGCTGTGCAGACGCAGTGCGAGGTCAATATTGGCTGCAGTCTGTCTCCGAGGCGGGGCGCGCGCCTGCCCGCTTGCTGTGTGTGCCAAATTTTGTTTGCTCTGTCGTCTCAGTCTTTCCTTTTCGTCTGTTGCAGGGGGCCTAAAGAACTTCCTCCCGGCAACAAGGTAAGCAAACGATATTACATCTTGCGATCTTCTACACAGCGACTTGTCAAATATTGTATGTTGACGGGACCGGCCGACGAAAAATGTGCAAACGGACGGCCTTTGCTTTTAACATTTCTTGTTTTCTCTTAATGGAGGTAAAATACTGTGTCGCTTAGGAATCGTTTAATATTTCGTAAATTGAGGTAAGAGATGTTTTTAATTTATAATTTTTGCGGAATTTAAAATCTATTTAAAAGTATTATAACGTTTTTTTAAAAACAATGCTCTCTTTAAAAGTTGCCGTTAAAAATAATATATAAATTAATTCGACATAAATTATTAGGTCTAGGATGTTGAAAATAGTATAGTTCGTCAAGAATTTACAGTGAATCCTCGTTAGATCGAACTCACTTAAGACATTTACTTAATACAAACAAAATTAGGTTTACGACAAGGAAACAGTAATAAGGATTTAAAAGAATGTTTACTTCATGGTTCTCTGATTATTTCGGTCTCATATAATTCGTGTAAATGAGGTTTTATTGCCTTCTTTGTTGTATCGAGGACGTTCGACGGTTTACACCTCATCAAAAAGGTTAAGGAAACTCGTGAGCTTCATTTGGTTTGAAATAATAATTAAAATGAGAGAAATATTACAGTTTTTAGATTATTTTCTACTTAAGTTGTGAATAATCATTATGAATGAAATGTTCTCGACAATATTTACACTCTATTGCAGTGGAGATACAATATATAAATATTCATAGGATCTAAACGTTTTTAAGTACTTATCGATAGCTGCAAACGAACGTAACAAAATATGAATAATAAGAGTATCTGATTAGTTCAATTTTTCGTTATTTGAGATTTAAAATTTAATTTTGTACCGACGTAACGCTAGTGTTTATTTGACTAAGTAAACGAGATGTTTTTCAATAAACAAAAAGCACTTGCAATTGCAATGTGAAAATTAATTATTTACCATGTTGACAGATGGAAAATGATTGAATGAAAGATTTTGAGTTTTGAAATTGGTATCAGAAATTGTTAATTATACACGTGTCATTATGTATATTCGGACAATTTTTTTGAGAAAAAAATTAAAATTTATCAGCGAAATTTAAAAAAGATTAAGGGATAAAACTGAAGCAAATTGTTAAACTGAATATCCATTCGTTTGAACGCATTTGCGTTATGCGTAGTTGAATATTTTTATTCCCGATTTACGAATGTTATATTTTTGTAACTCGATAATATCTGCACACGATTATTAAATTTTTAATACACAGGGCTAGAAATTCATCTCCAGCTCAACAATCGTCACGAGAAAAAGAAGAAAAGAAACAGAACGCTAAATACCTGCAGCGTGAAGGCGTCTTTTGGCCCTTCCGCCACGAAAGCGCAGAGCCTGGAGGCGGGGAGGCGCTGCGGTAAAGTCGTGAAAAGGACGAGCTTGATTACGCGTTAGGGCATGCAGCGAGTGGCCCTTGGCCTGTGGCCGGCAACGCAAAGGCTTCGGCGAAGGCGAAGGGTGACATGGTGTGATGGTACCGAAGAGAGCGATGGGGTCGGGAACGGTGAGATTGAGCGACGAGGAGGGAGTGAGGGAGACGGGAGTGAGTGACTTCTTTGCAGTACAATTGCATTGACATTTGCATAATGAGGGAATATTTTAAACAGTTATTTTAAACATTTTCTTTGAAATTTTTTCAGTCATATTCTTAGAGTCTAAAAGTATAATAGAAGCTTACTGGATTTTAATGTTTGAGCACATTAACAATTCAATATTTTGTGTCGCTACCAAATGTTAAGAAAATTGGATTTACGAGTATGTTTCTTGCCTAAGTTTGTAGAAAGTTTAAATGTGTGGCTGTCGACATCATATTCATTTATAATAACAAAAGTTTTACTACTTTTATTAATCAGAACAGGGAAGTGAAATAAAGAAGATTTTCCGATAGTTTGTACGCCTCTGAAAAGTGAACGAAAGTATACATGATAGCAAGTCTTTCAATTTATAATTACGTGCAACCATGTACAATTTATAAATTTACCTGAATAAAATTTTAAAAGTGATAAATTAACAATTTGCATTAGAAATGTCACGTTGCTAATAATTGGGCATACTTTAATTATTCAATCCATTGAATCATCAGTGTCTATATCTAGATCTGATTTAGCGATAAATATCTAGATTTATTTAATAAAAAAAACAGTAAAAGTTGTATTGACATATAGGGGCGATGATCATTTACGCAAGTTTTCTTGAGTTCAAGAATAAATTCCCATCATTTTAGCTATAAATAGTTGAAAGATGAGTAAAAGTTAAAGTTAAATAAATAAATAAAAATGAAATTACAAAAGGTGTGAGATTAGCGACATTTAAAAAACTAAACATTTTCGTTCCCAAATTATAGAAAACTTATTTGCAACGGTAAACGAACTGCAGATTTTCTTTTTTGCATTGCTAGCAAAATAGTAACTCGCTCTTACCTCTACTACTACAGCAAGCAAAAGGAGAGTCCAGTAAAAAACGTTCGCAGAGCGAAGCTACATTTTCGTCCAGAAGCCAAACAAGAGGTCACCTCAGCATTTGCTCAATGTATCAGGGAAACTAGAGAAAAACCTGATCGAGATGGGGGTCATTGACCCGGAAGCTGAAGTACATTATTTGTTACAGGCATATTAAGTCTTTTAAAAAATATATACAATACAAATGTAAACTAATTCACTATGTATCACTGTTTATTTAAAATAAACATTTTTCTTTTCAATGATCAGTATAGTCTCGAATTGTGTAGAAACAGTTATGCAGCAGAAAAGATTTTACTTTTCACTTAAATTTGTGTACCGACTTCAATTTTTAATGTCATCTGGCTATGCGTTGTAAAGTACAAGTATTGTATGTGAGCTGTTGATACTGACACTACTACACTACATACTGACACTTTCTACCACGTGTGTTGTATTATAAATATAGCATTGCATGGAAATTTAAGTTAAGCCAGTTTTGACTAATATTACAGATTCGTAAATAAATAGGCAAGGTAATGGTAAGACTCCAAGCTCAATGAAGAGAGGCTTGCAGGGATCCGCGGATAACATTTTTTCATTATGCGAATAATGTTATTTTGCAATCTAAAGATTTGAGTACTATTTCATGAGCTTCCCCAGAATATTATGCCATATCTCGGGCGGAAATGCATGTTTGAAAAATACACGCAACGAGTTGCATGAAGACTGAAAGACTGAATGACTGAGAATTTGAAAGACTTCTGAATGCGTAACATAATGAACTTTTAGTGTTTAGTGCTGTTAAATGTACATTCTATTTGAGGTTTGACTAAATTGAGAGACCTAGAACTTTTGTTACCTTAACTTCACCTAATTGCATACTGTCAGTTTTCAATGGAGCATGCGCTTGCTGATTTGAAATGCAGGAATGCATTGAAATTGTTTTTTTTTTTGCCTTCATTAACTGTTAATTTGTTATTACAAAATCAATTTAAAACTTGTGAAATCGTACAATTTATTGTTTCTTTTTCGCAAATACCATTCGTGTCATTGGCAAACAGCATTTTTTTCTGTTTTTAATACACGAGGGCATATCGTTTACCTATAATAGAAAGAGGATAGGACCTATGTTCGAACCTTGCAGGACCCCATACTCAATTGGTAAAGAATTGGAAAGATAAGTGAATAATGTGCTTTCATGCCTGTGAGGTGTTTCTACTTACCACCGCAAAACTGAACATTCCTCTCAATTCTCATCTAAATAGAAGATTTTCAAGGAAAACATTTATTAACCATTTGGCTTACTGTTAAATCAATCTGAAAATCGAAATGTCGTTTCTCTGAAAAAAATATGTCACTTGACAACTATTTAAAATTATCGTATTCTGAATATAACATTGTTGACCATTGTAGAAAACATATATTTAATGATATTTAGAAGAATGGTCAGCTATTTTACAAGAATTGCTTTTCAAAACGAGTAATAAAAGTTGGGAGTTTCAGTCGTCCCAGTTATTTTAAAATATTCCTTTTTATTGCTGCTTTTATTGTAAACTTTACTATACATCCTGGATTATCTCGATGACATGCAGTCCTACATGCAGTTTAGCGTCTGGAAATGATGAATGTCCTAGTTTGACAACAGAAACATAGAAAACCCAAAATTATGTAGGTTAATCTGTTGCTGACAGTTGTCAAAAAGAAGCCGTTCGAAGGCCTATCTATTGTCGGTGCATGTCATTTTCACTTTTTTCTTTCTGGACTTACTACGTAAGTAGTAAGGAGATTGTATTGTAATCGGCAATTTTTCAACATAATATTTATTTGAAAGTCGAGTATTAAAAGTGACATTTAATTTTGCGAATAGAAAAGGTTGCAACACGAGGCCGATATAATGAATGGCGCAATTATACAACAAAAATAAAATTACTTTTGCCACGTGTGCCCTACACTACATGTAAGCAGCCTTACATACTTCCAATTTATTTCAAATGTAAAAGTACTTGTACAAAAACGTCATTAGAGGCTCATGCAGTCAGACGAAATAATTTCGTTGTCTTTGTTGCATTCACAGATTAACACTTGAGCATCCTGTCACTTTTAGCACAAGTTTTGAAATTTGAATTTCTTGCACGCTACGCAAATCTTACAAGAATCGCTTTTACAAGTGGCTGTCTAAAGAAACCTTTTATTGTAGGGCCCTGGTAAAGAGAAAGTGGATAAATCGTCTTTCTGTATGTATCAAATTATTTCCTACTACACATTGCGTAGTCAGAATCCATGTATTATGGGTCCTGTTACCAAAACAAATGACAGCAAAACGACCGTCTGTGGGTCAACGCTAGTGACTGCACCGTTCAAACGAGTTTCTCCAAAACGGTTATTCTTCGATCGATATAAAGGAACTCGCGGCCCTCTCGTTTTTGATTTTTAGGGGTACTATACGTGAAGCCTAAAAAATACTTTTAAAAATTTTCGTAAAAATATCTCCAAAGGTTTTATTAAACTTTCTCCTCTGATAATGTAAAGGACGCTTAATAGAATGATACTATTTTTATTGAAATTCATTGAATTTCGTTAAAATTCCTACTTTTACCAAAATTGAAAAAGTACAGTTTTGCTCGACTCCTTTCTAAGATTACAATATTGATGACAAGGAGTATTTTTATAGTGATATCCGTCTTGAAAGACAGATCTTGAAATAATAATATCCTTACATATTTTCAAAAACATGAAAAGTTTTTGCGTAATTGTTTGTCAAATATAAACAATTTTATAAATTTTGTAAACAATTTTTCTCAAAAACCGTACATAAAAAAATTCTACTCGTACGTAGGTACAAATGACGGTAAAAAAAATTGGCGCTAGTCTCATTTCCGCAAACTCAGTGTTTTTGAAAACTGTAATTTTTTGTATTTAAAAATTTCGAACTTCGAACGAGACTTTTGTTTTGACTCTTCTTTCAAACGAGATTTTTGTTTTAAGGAAAACTGTTATGACAATCACCTCTTTCAAAGAGGTCTGTAATTTTTTTGACACTTCTAGTAGTTTTTGCGCAATATATTTGAAGTTAATGTAAATTATAAAAATTATATTTTCTCAAAAAACACTCAAATAATTTCTTCAAATTTTCCTCTCTGATATAACAATGAAAACTTTAAAAACATTTCTCAGGTCTCTATTCGTTGAACTCTGAATTTAAACAAAAATGCAAAAGTTAGAAATAATGCAAGAAAGTACGTGATATTCTAGCACCACGATTTTCGATTATATTTTCTTTAGAAGAAAAGTGTTAAGTCACAAAACTAGTCACAAAAATGTTTTAATTCAAGTGCCGAGGGTTGGGAATGAAGCGACAACTTGCGTATTCGACCCGAATGACACTGAACTGTTGTCCAAGAATATCCTATTAATAACCGAAATTTTTGAAATCTTTGGAGTGATTTGTACCTAAATTGTTACATTTTCTCGAAATCATTACTATATATTAATTCTGCATTTCACAAAACTAAGTCGAGGAGAAATTTTGGTATGCCATTCATCCCTATTTTTTTTCTTTACTTTACTTACATTGCATTATTCGAAAAGCCAGATGAATCAGAATTCGGATAACTAAGTTTCAGTTTAAGTTAACAATTTAACGTTTTCCTACTTAATGTGGTAATGAAATATTTTATTACTTCGTGGATAAAAACATCTTTTTTATTCCAATATCCGATTTTATATCATTTAAACATCCTCCTCAATACTGTGCTCGAGAGAAGCTCTGAAAATTGCTGCTAACCCAAATGATCATTTATTTATATTTTCTTTAAATTCTTTTCAATATCCTCGATCCTCTTACACATATCGATAAAATAGCGTAGGCAAAATCATAACATTAGAAATGAGAGAAGGTAAAAAATACATTATTCGCTTATCTATGTGTTTACGAACATTTTTTAAACAAAATTATGACATGTTTTTAACAAATGAAGATTTTGATTACTCATCAATATCTCCAAGACTTGCGTATTAAGCTTTGGTCGTCACGTTTAAAGTGTGTTCACCTGTGACACTATAAACATTTACAGTACTTATCAATATTGTCTTTTACCCTAAATGTTTTCTCTAACTAAACTTCTTTCTCTGTGACTCAATATTGTTTCCTGCCAGAATGCGATGACGCCAGCGAGATTTGGACAATGCAATTGTTGTCTGTTACATATTTTAATTTTTATGACAAAATATTCGATGACTGACAAGACTATCCAATTTTACCTGCTTCGAAACAACGTGGTACGGAATACTGCAGGTCTTACTCCTAGTTTTGTTAAGCAGAACTCTCATTGCTTTCTCTTGTCAGTATCCTATAACGGAGTGCAATTCTAAACTTTTCTTGATTGAAGTGTAACGGAACTATATTTTTTTACACTCCGCTACTCCCGTGGTAACAAATTCATGTTGTATTAATAAGTGCCTGCAACGGCAAAAACAGGCTGTTCTAAGTTTTCTCTCACTCATCATTGCTTAAACAGAAATAAAAATTTAGATCCATTTATATTTTTATTTTTCACTTATTTAAACAAAATTTAAATAAATATTTTTAAAAACATTTTACCTTATAAAATATAATTATTTAAATAAATTAAGCAACATGGTAAAATGCAAACAGCATCTACTAAATAGGTAGGGAAAGAGTGCAGCCTCTAGGCCTTAAGGCCTCACCTCGATTTTTTGTTTCGTTCCCGTACTTCCATTCTTCGTATTTTTGAGCACACACAGACAATTTTACAATCTTAAAAGGAACATCTTCTGTTTGTCAATATCAAAAACACCAATGATAGAGAGAGATTTTTATAAGAATAGACCGTTTTGACAGCTAGTTCTGGCAACATACCTGAAGGTTCTTTGGCCGTTGTGTCCTTCAGTCCATTTGACACTCTTTCTTTCGTTTGTTTGCAGTTGGCTAACTTGTAAATCTCGTCGACTTCGCTTCTTTTGTGATCTCCTAGTCCGGCGAAAATACGCCACGAGAAATAATTCAAATTAGGGAGTGCAGTGCTACTGTGCTCTTCTGTAAAAAGTTTTTTCTAACATTGCGTTGAATATACTTAAAGTATAATTTGTATTTGGAAACCGAGTCTTGAATGTCAGACGCGTGCGGGCGCACGTGTTTCCTGCCCCTGTGCGGTTATGTGGCGAACTGTGATAGAGAACCTTTTTTGGTTTTGCATTTTATAAATTTATCTTTTTATGTAATTATACGGCTGTGGACATGAGAAACCTTGGTGTCTTAACGGGAGCCATGTACAAACCCAAACATTTTACGAAAAGGGTGGTTGAACAGCTGTCTAGGCGAAAGGATACTTCTCTGATGTTAACTTGTTTAGTCACAGCCCGCCAGTATGGTTAAAAGCTTCTTGTTGTACCGAAAAGTTCCACTACTCACCGCTGGCGCGCTGCTCCCCGACTGTTCCTCGATCGGCTACTCCATGCAAATATACGGAGATCCGCATTACAATGAGACGTTTCCGTCTTCGGTCGTTCCTCCGTTTGAATTCAAGTACTTGGGCCTCTCCATTACTTCATGAGTAACAGCAGCAATGTTCTCAATGATCACTGGCACAAAATGTTCACAAATTATGTCAATGCTCGTTATTATATGTACTTCGGTCTCGTCGCACGCAAGGAAACTGCTTCTTTGCTCAGCTGGCGTACTATATTTTTGAAGATTTCGTTTCACATCAATGCTTGGAAGTTGTAGCTCAGCTTTCACAATAAGTTACGCTACCACCGATTACCTTCAGGGTTATTTAAAGATTATGTTGATTTATTTAACACGTCAAGAAGTACAATTATCTTCCCATAGTAAATAAATATTAACATATATTCTTAATGTTGTTCAACGTTAATAAAATATATAACCTCTACATAGGCTACCTAACACTTTAGTTTATTCTAAAAATTCGACACAAAAACCCACTTAAAAATAGCACAAACCATTCTATGAGAACACACTACCTCATGTTCCAAGTACTGGGTATGATCGTCTGATACGGCTTTGGATGTTTATCGAATTGTAACACTCTGCAATCAAAAGTGATATATTTTCTGATAAACATCATTGTAAATCACGAGATGTCTGGTTATTGATTTTTATTTCTGAAGTCTGATATATTGCTGCATTATTTGGGGAATTTGGAAACAGCCTACGCAAAGAATTATAAATAATTTCTACGTTGTACATCAGTTGATCTTAATATAAATCTCTTTTCGTCTCCATAAGAGCGCTAATATGAATTTCGCCAGTTGTAACTTTTTGGTTCTATTTTTGGTGGAACGTTCTGTCAGAGCAGTAGTGATTTGCAGTGCTTTTTGATGAAAGAACTTTCCTAGGTGTTATTTACATCACCGTTGTCCCTTTTAGGATTAGTTTCTTCCCGTTATTTAGTGATTTTTCTTCCCTTACAACAAACACTTCTATATTTAATTTGTTCTTTTTGATCGTGTAATATAGATTAACTAATCAATACAGTTAGGAAATATAAAACTAGGTGGTATAAAAACTTGTAAAGTAATACTTTGCTACTTTTTTGTTTTCATCCATTGCCTTTAAAAGTTTAAAGATATTATATGCATTATAGTTATCTACAAACACCTGACAATACAGTAAATGTCAGAAATAATTAAGAATAAATATTGTATTTTATACGTCAAAAAGAATTTCTGCTGCATCACTAACCGGGTAGATTTCAGTATTCACTTCACAATTTCTTTCCAGCTAACTGCACAGAGATATATAATTTTAGTATTATTAAAAGTATCATCATATTGTAGTATCTAAAAGAAAGCAATTTCTAAAAATGGATGTATTCAACCATATCAGTTACAGAGGTAGACAAATTCAAGCCAGATCCAAACAATTTTCCAGAAGATGTACCGAAGAATGTCCAAGTCACAATTTCCCGGGGAGATGTCCAAAATCGCAGGCGTTGTGCCATTCACTGTATGTCCGTAAAGGTAGCATACCACTTACACAAATTGAAAACTGTATCCCAGAATTTTGTTCTAATTAAGATTAATTTATACCCACATTTAAAATTTTTTTCTACTAATGCACAACATCAAACATTTAACTCTAAATGTGGGTACGCTAACTTACGTTAAGTTAGCATACCAAACAAGAAAAACGCAGAAACAATAAAAAACTAAATGTATCAGACGTTTCTCCTAATTAAAGACTAATTTATATCCAAAATCGAAAATTTGCGCAACATCGAAATATTCAAGAAAAACGCATGAAACGTAAAAACTAAATGTACTAGAACTTTCTCCTAATTAAAGACTTCTTGATACCCACATTCAAAAATTTTAGCAACGTAATATTAGCATACCCACAAAAGAAAAATGCATGAAACATAAAAACTAAATGTACCATAATTTTGTTAAGCTATTCCATGCTAGAGAAATCTTGACCAGCGCCCTGCGGCCCGCAATGCGAAATAACGTCCGTTCGCTAGCTCCCATAAGAATCGCCGAAGTCTTCGGCTCTTGTTTTGGCTCATTGTTAGTCGGACTCTTCTACAGTCGCGACCGTATTAATCGGGCAGCCCCTATTACACGACTGCTCGCATGAATGCGGGTGGGTTATTAGAACACCTTCATATACGGGTCCTGGGCACCACCATGGTCAAATACCCGTTTTCGTCCAAAAGCAGTAGGTCTAATACGTCAGAATTCTACTGCGTTGTTGCGTGGCGCGGGCCGCTCGACGCATCCGTGCGGTAGGCAATCGTGCTCGCCGAGGCCACGCGTCGGAGGAAACGGCGGATTCAATTTCCTCGCGCCCACTCCGCCTCCGCCGCCTCCGCCGCCGCCACTACCTCCCGCTGCATCCGCTTCGGGATGATTGACCTCACGGTTTGCGTCTACAGATCTCTCCTGCAGAAACTCATTACGCGCTTCGTAACCTCGCGTCGCGACGGCGGAGGAAATGAGACGGGCGTCATACGCGGCCCGCGGGATAACACAGGTAATGGCAACGTCAAAACGCGCGAGGTAGAAGGGGCCCTTCGTGGGGCCTTGGCTGAACCTCGTTGCTGACGAGAACGTTCTCTTGCTAGTATTGGGGGATTACTTGTTGAAAAGGCGAAATGTTGGAATGGCCTTCGTTTGTGTTCTCTTGGAACATCAAAATCTGCTTCACGGTTGAACGTAATTAGTTGCGCTAATTTTAAAAATGTTCATGTAAACACTGCAGCCTTACCAATTTCATGCCTTCTTATTTTAAATTTTAAAGAAATTATGGCTGCAATTTATCAATGTTAACTTTTGTAGTCTGTACTTAAGTCGCTGGATCGTCGCAACAGAATACAGTTTATTGTTCGAAGTTAAGATTATTTTCCGTTTGTGTAGAAAATATTTTTAAAGCTATTCTATCTAGAAATACCATGCATACAGTATGATACAAATCGTGCAAAAACGTAGAGACCAGGTAGATGATGTCAGGAGAAGAGAATTTCGACGGGGAGCACTCTATAAGAAATACTCTTTGCCTTATGCGCAGATGTGACCCTGCGTAGTTCATACGCGCTGAACGCTGAAATCGTACTGATGGGCGCAAGAGCGGTTTTTGTTTTCTGAAACAGTCTTTATATTACAACATTAGACATGTAATACTGACGTAACTTGTGAATTATGGTATTTCATCAAAATACTTAATTCCAACTCGTATTATAAATGAAGCGAGTGTTGAATTTTTCTTCACAATATAACATCATAATAGGTCATCATTATCTCAAAGTCATTCTATGTGACAATTAAGGCAAATTATAGAGGGAAGTGAATAAATATAAGCCATATGAGAATAGCAAATTATCTCCAAGCAGAGACCATGCAGACAATTTCCGCAACAATCTCCACTTTTTACATGATATTTAATATTGTTAGTTGTTATTGGATATTGAATTGGAACCCAATGCTTGCAGTTAATAGAAACAAATCATTAAATCATCATTAATTCTGGTGTTACTGGTGGGCTCAGAGATCCATCGATGATGTTTTTTTATAGGTTTCAAATGTTTAGGAAGGTGAAAGTCATTGATATTGTTTATATTGGGGAATTTAGTCAAAATATGACTCACGTGTTTACAAATGTTTGTTAGCATTTGCGTTAAAACAGTGTTTCGGGCTGTGAGTAAAACATCGGAAATATTCACGGGACAATTTCAAATTTAAAAAATTGTAAATATTTATAGTATTTTAAATATTAGTAAAATATTATTCAATACAGCAGTATCTCACGAAGATACTTCTGACTTCGACATAAAATATAGTAGGTTTTGTCATTAATAATTAATGCAAAATAATAATAATAATAATAATAATAATAATAATAATAATAATAATAATAATAATATAGAATCATGCTCCGGAAGTCTGATTTTTCAACAGAAAATTTCCATTAACCCTCTCTCTTTTTATTTCCCTCTTAACGAAAATGTGGACAAATTTTATTCTTATATGTAGTAAATTACTTTCTGTAGGGCGTAAATTATTCAATAACACACGGCACTATTATTATTAATAAATACTCGCGTATGGGCCACTACTGACCACGCAACACATTTCTCTCTCCGAGGCTCAGTTGAATTTTATCCTGTAAGGATCAACGTGTGGAATTATGCTGATCAACCTTTCGGATGCATCTCTTGGTTAAGACAAACTTGTTAGTTTTGGATATCAATTGGCGGGAATAGAGTGAGGTTGTTGTTGTTGTTGTTATTATTATTATTATTATTATTATTAAAATTATAAACTTACGTGGAAAAAATAAAAGTACACAAAATATTGCTGATGATTTTGTTGAACAATTTGTAAAGCAAGTTGATGATATTATAAAAGGGAATATAATTTATGGTTGTGAAAAGGATAACATGGCCGAGAAACAACTAGTAGTAAGCTGTTACATCACATACCAATCCAATGGTAATTAAGAAGATCGTAAAAGAAATTAATGTTAATAAAAGTGCAGGTTACGATAAGATTAGGGCCAGAGATAAATGTAACAATATTGAAATATTTTGTCAGACGCTATCCATTCTTATCAACAACATCATGAGGTTAGGTGTCTTTCCGGACTGCATGAAGATAGCCATTATTAGACCTATTTATAAAAATGGTAATGCTACTGAGCTAACAAATTATCAGACGCATCCTCAATATCTCGGCCGGTTATTGAAAAAAATTAAGGAAATATATTGCAACTAGCTTAAATATATCTCAAAGTAAATAATATTATTGACGAGGGTCAGCACGGCTTTCAAAAAGAGAAAGGGACTGAACAAAGTAGGCAACTATATTGCAGACCAATTATAAAAAGGACAAGGAACTCTTGCATTATATATATTTTATATATATATAATATATATAATTATTTTATATATATAATATATATTATATTAATATTTATATATAATATATATATATATATATATATTATTATATTTTATATATATATATATATATATAATATATATATATAGATATTAAAAGCATTTGATACGTTGACCACAAAACATTAATAAAAAGACTGAAAGATATCAGGACTCCAAGATCGTTTTCTAAAGCTTTTTGAGAGTTACTTATCAAATAGAAAATTCATTGTTAAACTTTCAAATACAGAAAGTTCCTTAAAAGATATTAAATATGGCGTACCTCAGGGAAGTCAATTGGGACCAGTTTTATTTATTATGTATGTGAATAGCCTGTTAACAAAAAATAAGAAATTCAAACTATATATGTATGCCGATGATGCAATACTGTTATATTATCACATAAACCTGAAGTTGTGCCAAGAAATCATAGAAAATGATTTGAATTCCCTGCTAAAATGGTCATACAATAATAATAATATATTTGTTAATCTAAGTAAAACTAAATTAATGTACTTCAAAGCATCACATATGCAAAATCCAAAAATTGAAGGGACTAGACTTCATGTGCATAAATGCCTCATTAATGACCAAACATTACCCTGTAATTTTGCAAGACTAAACTTAACCACAGAATATAATTATGTAGGTGTAACGTTCGACCCACACCTGAGCAAAAGCATACTAATATATTATTTGACAAAATTAAAAGAATATCTGGCTGTCTCTATGCTGCAAAAGATTATTTAAACAAAAGAATTATGCTTCTTCTGTACAAAAAATGATCATGAATTATAAAACAACGGATATCTTCAACGGATATCAACAACTTCGAAAAGGTGCTGATACTTTGACCCCTTATGGTTTCTACTATTTTATTAATACTTATTATTTTATAAATCTATAACCTTCAGGTCTGCCCTTGGCTAGTGACTCAACCAGAAGGAGTATTGATAATTTTATTCTGGCAATATCTTGTATCGTTATTTTTTAAATACAATCTTCCTTTGTAAACTTGAGTGACCAGCCAACACCTCGACGCCTCGTGCTAATGTTTTTGAATAACATTGGGTATCTGGCTGCAATGGGAATTGTCTCAAGATTTAATTTGGCCGGGCATTTAAAGATATTGTAAGCGTGGCATGGGCCAGGGAGGCCAATATTAACCAGAAAACCAGATCCCGGAACACCATGGTTCTCGTCTAAAAGTCAATGTGCTAAACCCAATGCCAGTGTGGACAAACAAAAATATTCTATCTAAGCCATTGAATTAATTTTAATCCTATATGTGCAATCCAAGATCTTCTTGGTTGTACTGATTGTACGTGTCTTGGACTGGGTGCGTTCTTTTCTTTCCTATCTTTTGCCTCCTCTCTCCTTACATTTTTACAATTACGATTTTGATAAATAAATAGAGATATTGTCAGGTATCAATATTGATACCTGACAATATCTCTATTTACTTATCAAAATAAAAAAGGTATCTACTTCACCAACAATCCAATTAATTACGATTTGTAATACACTATCACATAAATGTGTGAAGACAGTCGGGGGTTTAGGACTTGACCCTACTGGGATGATGCCTTTCTGAAGGGGTACCTAGAGGGGAAACCCGTGTGCATGTAGATCGACACCGAACTGCATTCCAGATGGGAGGAACAGCGCCCCTCACACTGTATAACGAGGGCTATACTACGGGCATGTTATAAGCACCTTAGCTATTGACACACCCAAATCCAACATTCATTCACTCTTAATTGCGTTAATCAAGCATGCGTCCACCGTAGTAGATAAACACGTGTTGGCGCAGACACACTTGTTTTGTACATGCAGAATCGTCTTGTTGACTCCTGTGTTCCGTTGATTAGGCGCGTGGGAAAGGGAGAGGCCGGGCTGTGCGAGGGCGCCCCAAGCGACGCAACCGCCAACCAACGAGCGAGAACGCGCCGTCGTCCTCTGCGGTGGCGGTCGCCAAACCGAATCGCCGCCGCCGCCGCCGCCGCCTTGAGCTTTCCGCTGACCCGACGCGATGCGACTCGGGGCGAGGGGCGTGTGTGTCTCGCGGGCAAACATTGACCCTGGCGGCGGCAGCCCCCTCCCCGCCCACATGAAAACCTTCCACGCCCCCACTCGCCGCTTTGTCTCGCCTCGGGACAGGCGACAGACCCTTAAGGAATGTGGTTGCGGGGCGCTCTTTAAAATGTTGGGGGACTAGGCGGGGCACAGACTTTCTCGTTGTGCCTGGATTGAACTCATAAGTAAGGCTCGGTTTTATTGGAAGACAGTGAAAAATAATTAGAATTATTTGTCCCAAATTTGTCTCCCCATTTAATGTTTTTTGCTCAAAATTGAGCGCAGGCTACGGAGATAAGTACTCTTGTATTTATTAGTGATTGTATATTACCTCAGAAAGTATGGCGTTCACAAAATATTATTGTTCTAAGATTACAAAAGTTGTTATTACTATTAATAATAATAATAATAATAATAATAATAATAGTGATAATAATAATAATAATATAATCGTAACATTAAAACAATCTTCTCTTTCGTGAGTGTGTGTGTTTATATGTGTATGTGTCTTATAACACGTGTCAAAACAAGATCAATCTACTTAATACACTCGCTGGCAATATTATAATAGAAATACTCCTGTTAATTTTTTTTTTTTATTATTTCAAAAGTTGTGTTGGTATTGTTACCTAATTGAAGCACTGCTAGGCACTTGTTGGTCTTCTCACCAAGATTAATAATTTATGTGCCCCAGATATTGTTGTGGATGCAAGTTCTACATATGTAAGGAAGAAATCTCGTTTCTACTACCTGAACGGCGCCATGCATCAAAGATAATTTTGAATGCTGATTTGATAACTCATATCAATTATTGCAAATCTTCTTTTCAACAGATGCAATACAATTTCATCAATACAATACACGTACAACCAACCCATTCATATTCGCTATATGTATGAAACATGAATTACAATGCCCACATTATAATATTCAAAATAAGCTTTCATTTCTTTCAGCATCTGCGGCAAAATGTTTAAATAGATGAAAAAAACTTTGAAAAAAATAATTTGTATGAATTAAATGTCAATATGTGAGAAGATCAAATACCATCAGCCGAGAAAATCCCAGTACAAGTAAATATACATTTTCTACTAAACTAATACTATTTTTATTAAATGGCAATATATGACCAAGAGAAAGTGACACACCAACAAAAAATAAACTCCTTGTATAAACAAATATATTTTTTCTTCAACTCAACATTGTCTATTTTTACAAAATGCATAAAATATAGTATCACTGACACATATCGAGAAAATACAGTTTTATTTACGTGGTTGAAAGCTATTAGACAAAATAACTAAATTCAAGGCTTGATATAATATTTACAAATATTTCGGATCATCCCGCTTTAGTAAACAAAAATCTTGCGAGAAGCGAAAGTCGTAGTTGGGAATTTAATTTAATACCCTCATATTTTCAATTACATAGTATTTTAACTATATGTTCAGTTTATGCCTGTTGTTAATTTAGATTTAAAAATGAAATAATATTACCCTGATTAAGATACGAAATTGGTGCAATTTGGATTCACGGATATACATATATATATATATATATATATATTATATTATATATATAATATAATTATATATATATATATATATAATTACAATTATAATAAAATACTTTTAAACAAACTAAAATATTAGAATTAATATTTAAAAAATACTTCAAGGTTATAAATTAAAGGAGTAATTTGTCATTAAAATCCTTGGATTCAGGCTTGCAAAATGCCAAAGGATTAGGTTATTATATTTTTCATTATATGATACAGATATGAATAGATAAAGTTTAATAAAAGCGCACTATATCTCGATTTACAAATTTCAACATTCGCTTACATACAACAATTACTATCCAAGACTGAAGAAAGTTTGGACAGAGTTCACAAAACATGCCTCAAGCCTATTTGTTCTTTTAATTAGTTTTTTTTTCTTATTTTTTGTGATATTTTCTTTCTCTTTTTAAGTACATATTAACCTCCCCGTCTGCAGGTACATGAAAGTGATTCATGCCCTATTATTTTCTTTTGGGCACACTGTAATTGCAGAAAATGTCACAGCAGTCCACCATCACTCGCTTGGAACTTAGAGAGAGACCGTAAGAAACAGGTGAGCTGCCACATGCCTCTGGAGAACAGCCGAAGACATGTTCCAGTCACTTTTATTTTTTGTGCACTTTTATCAATTTAATTTTTTTCTCTGGGCCTCTTTTTTGGGGGGAGTCTGCCCCCCCCACACACACACACACACAGCGCGATCCACTGCGTTTACATCAGTAACATATTCAACAGCTTGAATTACGCATCTGAATGAGTTTCGATTCTGAATTATTTTTATAAAACAAGTATGTCATTTTGCTAGACTTTTAGAGCACTTTAAAAATACTTTGAGAGTATTTTTTGATCAATTTTAGCGATGTTTTAGAGTATCAGAATCCGCCCCTTAATTATTATATTTCCCCATTCTAGGGATACTATTGTAACGTACTAGCAAACGAATCTCCTGGCAGCTATTTGGGGACGCGTGGTAAGGAATTAGTAACAGGAATTCGCCTCGCCACAGGAGGGAGAGAATTGTTTTCCCTAAAAGCCAGCACGCGGCAAAGGGGGGCACGAGGCGTTGGGGTCCTCCGGTCTTAAGGAACGGAGACTCAAACCTCATGGCAAGGAGAAGGGCGTTGTGGGGGCGGCATGACGTAGTAGCTCACGTGAGCCTCGAGTATATAAGGGAGTGCACAGAACCAGTGGGTGGTTTCTGGAGACAGTGGAAGAACCTCGAGGAAATGCACAAATTTGGCGCCACGACTGTGCAGCGGAGAGCAGGGCTCGCGTGACAAGTCACTAGTTGACGAGCCTGTGGAGGACTTTGTGTCCTTGAGAGACTGCGGTCACGTGGGAGCGATGCTGTGTGCGTGCTCCGAGGTGAGGAGTGGTTGAGTGCCACGACTCGCGGCCGATTCTTAATCGTGTAAGATCGCTCCTGCGATCGAGGCAAACCATCAGTTGGTACGCTGGTTCGGACTTCGTGTCCCAGTGTGACATCCAGTCACGGAATCTTGACTTTGTGAACGCTTCAGATGTAGGTATGACGAGTGCTACAATTGAAACCGATCATCAATCGGATTTTGATCGCTCCCGTGATCGGGGGATAGTTGGTCTGTCAGAGCTAGGGTGTAAAGTGCAAATTCATTGTAAATATTTGTATTTTCTTTGTAAATAAATATTTGTTATATGAAAGCTCTGTTACTGTTTTCGCTGTGAGTATCCATGACGCCACAGTATCGAGTGTGATTAGTACATTTAGATCGTTTTTTATTCAAAAGGTTTTGGACGAATGTGTTATATTAGAGAATATGTAGAATGACGCAGGCTCATGCTGCGCGAAAATAGGGCGAATTTTCGACAGAAAAACTCTTGTTACAGGGCCCTGGTAACAATCCTCTAGTACTTGGGGTAGCAAGAATCTGTTTCGTCGGTTCATGAAACTGAATTATCGAATGATGGCAATACGTCTGTCAGTCTGTGAACAACGTTAGCGGCTAAATCGATGAGCCGATTTTTTCCAAAATTGACACTCCCCAATCGATCTGGGTGGTGGTAAGCCCTCTGGAATGTGAAAGCGATATTACAATTTTGGGGGACATTACATGAATGCCCTGGGGTATTATTCAAGTTCTCAAAAAAGGCTCCATTGGTTTTGATTAAATGTTTTAGTTAGATACTGTAAACAACTATTAAGAGAATGATGCAGGTGTCATGTTCGTTGAAAAAGATGATTTTTAGAAAATTGCAAAAGTTGACAATTTCTTAGGCATCTTCCTATAACTAAAGTATTACAGATGGATATTTTCCCCTTAATGAAATCTGTTCCCTAAAGATATATTTTGAAATAAGGTCATGTACAATTTTTCGAAAATTTGAGTACTTTTCGCGTAATTTTTGGAGTGAAAATACGGACGAGAAAGTATGTGGTGGTTTAGCACCACTTGTTACTTAAAAGTTTCGTGGGAAGTTAAAATTAATAGTTACTAAACTTTTTTTGGGACTTTCCGTATCCCCTCCGCCCGTAAATCCGTGCCTGCCATATTGCTGATATTCCTACAACCCGCACATTAACAATTACCCTTCCCTTCAGCTTCTTTCTTCATATCTCTTTGACTATTACTTGAACCCCTCTCGCCATACTCTACTCCTGCGCTTCACGGGCAAGACACGCTGCATAGACCTGTGACGCGCATGGTGTAAGTTTATCACCGACCACCACTTGCTACCTGCTTCATTTTGAGCACTAACACAAACATATTGGCGCTGTCGCTACGTTGCCACCTTGTATCTCTTCGCTTGCCTCGCTCATTCTTATTTTGACTCATTCTGCACAGTCAATCTTCTTGCTAATCTTCCTTGCGTCCTCGCCCGTCGGTCAACCTTTAACCTCCTCCTCCTCCTCATCACTATTACCATCTGTTATCGCACCCCACACTCTTACTAACCCCTGCTCAACCCGATCGCCTCTATGTTCTCGGTTTTTGTCGGTGTTCCCTAATGCACCAAAGCATGGGCCATATTTTTACTTAACACCACGCATGGGGCAAAGGGAGTCATCTGGTGAACACGTCATATTCTTATCCCCGTACCTAGTATACTTGGCCTGCCTGAGTTTTCTTCTTTGGTAAAACAGCTGAGACGATTGAACCAGATGTACAGCTGTATTTTTGCCCCGGCCAATAATTTAATCCAGGAACAAGCCTCGGAAAGCTTATTATTATTATTATTATTATTATTATTATTATTATTATTATTATTATTATTATTATTATTGAGACAATAACAAGAAAAGTTCTCTTTGATTTACTTAGAAGTTTAACTGCATTACTGATGATTTATTTGTTATTTTTAACTTTCTTGTCTAAAATACCTCTTGAAACTTCGAGTGGATTTCATGTTTTCATGTCCAGGAAATTCTTCCTGAAGTTCCAAAGCACACGAGACTTTCAGCAAAAACTATTTCTGTGAGGTTTGTTTTTCCCTCACGCACATTTCGTCCCAGTTTCCAACTGCCATCGTCGGCGCTCGTTCTCGCCTTACACGTTGTATTTATTTTTCATCAGTGTTTCCACTCGTTCGTTTGTCAACCTCAATGCAATTCAACAAAATATATTTCGCAAGTAAAATAATTTTAGAAACCATTTTCGTTGCTTTTTGGTAAGTTGAAGAAAAAAGTTTTCGAAAGAGCTTTGGGAAAAGTTTGTAAAGTCATAACGACCACGTATTTCTTGAGAAAAGTTGAGTTTAGGCCTACAAAATTTAGTTTTTCTGACGTAATGCGTGAAAGAAGGATTTTAATTTTTGCGGCGGAGTAAAACCCATTAGGGAAAATGTATTCCGTGTGTCCTGCTCCTTGGAACAGAAGATCAATAAATCTGCGCTGTGCGGGCAAACCGCTATTCTTAATAATGACGAGTCTCATTCTTATTCTCCTAATTCCCGCCCATTTCGGCGCTCGCCATAAAACTTGGCCCATTTGCGCGCGACCTGCGGCGTTTCCCATCACCATGCCGCTCTTCTTTTTTTCTCAGGAAGAGGCCTCCCGCGCGAAACCAAGGGCGTCTACCTCTTCAGGCCGTCGCTCTCTCCACTTCCCTCCGATTTGCGCACAGCTCCACCCCTGGCCTTTTGGTAGTTGAGTTTTCTTCTTTCTTGAGCGAGGCTCTTCTCTTCTGTCTCTTTCTTCTGTTTCAGTGCTTCAGATAGATTTTATCTCTGTTTAGATTTCAAAAAGTCATAATTTTTCGTATTCTTTAAAATGTGTTATACTTTATATTCTGTATGTTTATATTGTTATATATTTTATATATTTAAGGTCATTATTATAGTCTCATTTCCTAAATAAAATGTTGCCAAATATAAATGTTTACATTAATTATTTCTAGAATGCCATCTTTCAATAAGTAGTAACAGTAAGATTCGAATTTACTCATATTTAAACTATCACCGAAATTATTTGGTCACTAGAAATAAATTCGTCATTGTTCTGTGTATTTCCAGGATTTAACGTGATCGATTTCTGTTCGAAGGTCGTGGCCCACGGATCGAAGTGTAGTGACTTGGAGTTCTGTTTCGTTTGTTTAGCAAGTACCAATGAGATTGATTGACATTTAAATATCACATATCGATGTGAAAATACAAAAAGTTTCAATGTTTTTAAATTTAATTTTAAGGAAACAAATATATATGGCTCCAAAATGTTCTGTAAGAATGCGACAAACAGTTTAACTTTAAAAATAACTTCCACAATTTTCATCTAAAATAATTTGTATGAAAGATAAAAGTCACCTTTTGAAAATTGTTTAACTGAAAAGTTAATTCACTTCCCGGCACTCCCCATGTCACTATTAAAACAATGTTTTTAAACAGAAAATTAGGAGTTTCAAAGCTCGCAATGGGCCTAACTCCTTAAACTTCGATAAATAAGTTAACGCACATTCAATGTAGGGACGTTTTTCTTGAAAACGAGAGAAAGGAAGGATAATTTATCATGTTTTTGCTTGTAAGTTTCATAGATGTTGGACTCTGTTCCGCTCAGGAGCGGGCATAAGAGGTTGTAAAAAAAGAAACAAGTTACCTACCAAAAATATTCCAATCGCACGCTCTCTTAAGGGAAAATGCCAGGAACGTGTGATTCTAAATGATATGTTCACATTTTCAGTAATTTTAGAAGGTCTCTGAATGTCCAATTTGGTCGTATTCTTGTAAAGTAAAAGTCGTATTTGGACTAAACTATCACTTTCAGCACTTTTTTCATTCCTATTTAATACATCACTCGTGAAAAAGAATTTATTCACATTTCAAATCCTGTTTTCTTTTTTCCTATTACGTCCACACCGATGGAGTTTATAATGTACCTGTGGCTTTCCTTTCTATCACATTTGAGTATATTAAACTTTGGTTTTTACTACTCCTTGCTCCATCTCTTTCTTTTTATTATTTCATCACTTATACAAAAGCATATGAGAGACATTACGAATCATGTTTTCCGAGTCACTTTACGTGATAGGCCCACATTACGTACCTTCATGTAAACCTTCCCATACTGGGGTTCATAAGTTATCTTCTGCGCCAATAATTCCCTTTATCCTGCCGTTACTTTACAGCTCTACTTCGTTTTCCATCCATTTTAATCTTACCATGTAATATCCATTTCATCTGCTTTTGGTATTGTGATTTCATTGTTTCCATCCCCATTTATTTCATGCAACATTTCTATTTCTGCAATAGAGTTCGTAGAATAAATTTGTTGCTACAGTTTTCTGCTAGGTCGATACCTTCCTGGGAAGCGGAAGCTCACTCTTTTCAAAATACCGATATTACTCTTACGTTCATTAATTTACTCAGTTCTCTCTCTTACTTTTCACTTCTATTCTGCTAACATTAACGTGCTTTTAGAAATTTCCCTCGTATCCCATCCGTTCCTCTTGACGTATTTCCGTTTTTCTAAATAATGTCAGTGTTTATTTATATTCACCAATGCAATTATTTTTATTGCTTTTTTACTTTAATTTGTAGGCAAGATTTTTCTTTCTGCTTGTGTTTTTGTATTCGTGTGTCCTATTTTTCGTCGGTAGTCTCCTTATTGTACCCTGCATTTTCATACGAAGCTTCCTCTTTAGTCACTCTCATGTCCATTTCCCCTCGCGACGACGTTTTCATTCTTTACTTCCTTGTCTCCCTCAGCATCTTGGAAATCTCTTCATCACATGTTGCCAACTTCGCTCCCCTTTCTTTTTCGCTGCTAGCTCCTCTGTCGCCGTAGCACCCCAATACTTCCACCTCCATGGCAGCGTTACCGCCGCCACCGCCGCCGCGGGCATGCGACGCGTTTTACTGAGTCCTTTGGGTTAATGCCGCAATCTCACCAAGTTATACGCGCGGAGACAACTTTTTAAAACGCTGTCCCCGGGCCCCAATCCCAGGAGGTGCAACCTCGCGCGTCCCCTGCGGCCGCCATCTTGTCGAGCGCAGAATTTGGGCGCATTGCGGTCGACAGATGGCTACGGCGCTCCGCAATAAAATTAAGATTAAGTGGCACCCTGTGACTGCAATATCAAAGGCAAGACACTGGGCAGACTGACAAATTAAGAACGCGAAGATGAAGTTTGCTGTATTGACATTAAAGTAGCTGAACGCAGTGAACAATGCATGTACTTCTATTATTCTGAGTTTCACCCTTTTATGCTTTCAAAGATTCCACGCTGTATTGACCCACTGCGCTTCGCACTGACTTTGTACTGGCGCTGATGATAAAGATTTTAGTGTGTGTACTTCTTATGTCCTTGGCTTTGTATCACGCCTCATGGCGCAACGGTTTTGCTTCGGGAGGTGAATGCTGTCGCGGTAGTGTCACGCCGACTCGCTTTTTTTCACGAATTTTGCGTTTATGCTGATTTTAAAAGTAATTTTAATTTGTTATTTTATTGTTGTTATTATTTCATATGCAAATGACTTTTCGAGTGAGTTATACACCCTGCAGAGCTTCACAGAATTACGAACTGCGAGCTGCCTTAATACTGCGCCATGCTGGCCACGGCGCAGGTCGCATCCACTACTGCAAGAAGTGTCATATTTTCCTTTTTCCGAATTCTTGTCATTATGGCACAACAAAATGCGAACTGCACAAAAAAGGAAACTTTTCCTATTACCCACGTGCACAACACAAACCAAAGAAACTCACGCTTTTAACACACTGCAAGGTATCGTCGTCAACTGTTTTATCATCACTCGCCATTTAAGAGCAACACATAACCTGAGACACAATCAGCAAGTCAGCTTCCTCAACTTATGAAAATATTTTCATAATTTTAAAATTATTTGATCCCTTCTTCAAAGCTTATAAAATATGAGAGACAATTATTAAATTAATATAAAAAAATATTTGCAATAAAGACACTTTCAATTTAATTTATTATTACTTCTTGCATTTTGAGGCAAGACAGTAATTTAATCATTTTTATGCGGTCGGCTTGCCTCACTGTGTGCTTGGTCTCGGGAGAGAACTTGGTCATAGATTGCAAGATCTTTATGAGGTAACGTTATTTGTAGTGATGTAAGTCTTCTATAATAAATTGTGCTGTTTTGTGAGTGGTAGTGGTTATGTGTTAAACAGTGAAATGATTTCTCTACTTGGTTGATAAGGCACTGAATGCGTCAAAGTAATTACTACAACTATTGTTTTCCTCTCTTGTAAATTTTTTTGAATAGTTGTCTCTCATTATCATGGTTTTTTTGTAACTGATTTTGTGAGTATGATTAGCAATGATCGATTGATTGGCAACAGATTTACATGATTTTGGACCCGAGGAGCTGAAAGCAGTTTTTAAGGTAGCTTTTGGTGCAGAATATGAGTTTGTAGTCTGTTTTTGGCTATCAGATCAGGTTTCTTACATAAATGAATGAACTACGTTTAGCAATTTTAACCAAGCATCGTTATTTTATTTGGCAAAACATAAAAAAATCAGATATAAAGTTTAGTGCAACTGCGTCTATTGTAATTTTTTATGTCCGTCTCACATATAAGAGACCAACAGTAATTCAGAATTTCTTTGCCCTTAGAACTTTTGTAATATTTCTCGATTCTTTGTAAATTTTGTGTAACAACACACACCATGCGGCTGCTCTGGCTCACCTGATCACCTGGTTACGGCGATCCAGCGTCACCCCTGTTGCTCAGTCCGTAGACTCTTTAAAGGGTGGCATGCGTGACAGAGTTTATTCTCGTTCAAATACTGCATTGAAACACATGGTATTTTCAAAGGTGGATTTAATATTCCCTTTGCATGAGGTGAAATCTCCTGTTATAATTATTCCTTTAGACTATCTTATACCTAACGTATTTTAAAATTTGGCCGTACGGGCCAGAGTTCATCGTTGGAGGTAGGGTGGCGTCCTTCCCGGCGGCCACGACCGCGGTTACGGGAGCGGCGGCCCTTCGCCCTGGTGCTTGACGCGGAGCGGTCTGGTCGGTGGCCGCGCGGTCAGGCGACGGCTGCGGAAGCAGGTGGCGTGGTGGCATCCACGGGTGCCAGTAATGCTGGTCCGAGCATCGGCGGCGCGGTTCGCGGCTGCGGTTGTGCGCCTCGGCCTGACGTCAGTCCTGGGCTCGCAGGCGGGCACTCAATAGGCATGGCCCGTGGCGTCCGTCCTGAGATAGCGACCCCAGGAGCGGCTCTCGATGTGGCGATGGTACATTCGTGGCAGCGATGCGGTAAAGCATTCACTGGCGTCCCCTTATAAGCCAAAGAAACTCGCCCTCTTCCCTACCTTGGAAATGCACGTCTACTCGCTGTCGCATCCTCTTACGGAATGACCGAGCTAGCGTCTTGCAGCTACTTCCTCAGATTCGTGGGTCACGTGACATTCTCCCGCTTCGTTTCCGCGATTAGCGGGCGCGCGTCACGCAGTTTTTTTCCGCCCAATTGCGGCGTTATTTCCGTTGGAACTCAAACGTCACTCAAGTTCCAAGAACAGGTGCAGATGAATTGCCGGGTTAGGAGACAGTGGCGTCCGGGTTTCCCGGTGAGTCAGCGGATCCGCCCCTGTCAGGACAATAGAGCTGGCTGCCTCCGCGTCCCCGACGCTTCTTACACCCTCGCATGTAGCAAAAAAGCACAGCCCACCACATTTCCAGGACTTTTTTAGCATCGTTATATTGGATAAAATATTGAAATGCGCGTCGCAACCTGACGCGTGCGACCGTCCCATTACACTTGGTGAAACCGTTCTTCTTGCTTATCGCTTATTTCGCTCAAGTTGTTAGGGAAGAAATCGAGATGGAAATGAAGAAAATTGATCAAATACATTCGAACACCCATTTAGTGATAATTCTTGAAAAGATTGACAACAATTAGTTTGTAGTCATGTCTTTCCACTGTTAAGGAAGGTTCGAACATCACTCTCGAATGGACACAACAACAAAAATACTCTGGACTGATTTTGCACGACTTTCTAAGCATTTTCACTCACCTTAGTTTTATAAGCATGAATATACGAATGAAACAGACATGGTATTTGGAGCAATAAGCAGTCCTTGGGACACTCATACTGTAACATAAGAATTAAAGAAATGATCTGATGCAGGAGATCAGCTATTGTTGGCGGCAATGGTGTAACGGTAGGTACTGGAATATTGTATCTAAGTTGGCGGTTCAAACCGATCGAAGCGGTGGATTTTTAAGGGCGAAAATTCCTTCGTACGCCTTTTTCGGAGGGGAAGTAAATCCGGCTGTCCATGTTGTAGATTAACTTGCATGTAAAAGATCCTCAAGCTAAATGAGCCTCTGAGTAAATTCAAACATGTCTGTTTTCTCGCCAAGAAATAACTCTTTTCTCCTCGTGGTGAAAGGAGCGTAGCAAAATTTGCGTGGTCAGACGGAAGAGTGGACTGATGGCCCCAGTCTCGCCACGTAAAATAAGGCAAATTCAATTCAATTCAATCAGCTACGGATTTGAGTTCAACGAACGATAACACTTTTGTCGTCTCTGGTCCAAAAATTTGCCTAAATTTGTATACCTGTGAGACGATCAATATTCTTTAGTTGCTGTATCAACGCTTCCCTTTATTAGTTGTTATATTTATTATTATATTTATGATATGATTTATTTGATTAACATTGACTTGTTGCACAATATTATTAGCAAATGTTTTATCTACCAGAATTAACATTGGAATTCTTTTAAACGCGCATCTGTGACTGATATATTTGCCCGTAGAATCTTATTGGAAATTATATTAATTTCAATGTATTTGTGTCGTTTATTTTCTAATGAATGTTCAGAATCTTTGTATTTTTATGTAATTAGCCATTGAGCTATTATAGGCAAAATGAGTGGGCTAGTGGTTATACAGTCCATTAATTTTAACATTTAATTTCAAAGGCACGATCAGAAATTAAATGTACTTTGTTATGTTTAAACGTTTGTTAAATCACTGCATGCCAGTATTTTTATTTCTAGCCTTTACGAAGGTATTTCGTGGGAAGAGAATGTTATATAATCGTGAACCGAAATGAAAGTACTTGAGGGTCACTGTGATTAGGATATGACCAAAGAAGAAAAGATAAAAACAATTTTCAAGCCCAGAGGCCTCAGAATAGTCAGGCTAATGAACGTCAAGGATTCACAACCCTTCGGGACGATTTGTTTTGTTCACAAAGTAATCTCATAATTCCATACTACGTTTTTTATTTGATGGCTATTCAAGTTTGTTTTTATTTCATTTCATTTCCACATTTTTTTACTTTCGAGTTTATTTAACTAACTTTAAGTTTTTCTTGAAATTGACCTGTATTGAAATTGATTAATTTGTTTACGTCTCTTTGATATTTATCAAAACCAAGGGTGTTTGAGTAAGAAATATCAAGAAGAATTTACATATTTCAAATTTGCTGGCTTTTGTTTACCTACGGAATTAAATAAATGTGTGTCATTCAAAAGAAGATAGATTTTAGAAGGTCGCTCAAAATGTTCAGTCAAATGAAGAATTTGATTTCAATTCGTGAACTTCCTCGGAACGCTGAACGAGCTAAATTTATATGGAATGTGTAACTCGTAGATCGTCTATTTTCTTTGGAACACTTTTGTTCGCGTTACTCATACATGACATCACGAGTAAAATTCACATACTCACGAAACTGCGCAGAATAGAAACAGACGGCTTCAAAATTCTCGTCAGCTCCTGGTGTTTGGTGTTTAATTAAAGGCCAGTCACTGGTGACTGCCAGCATTTCACCCTCCAAGGGCGAGTTTCCTTTCGGAAACGTAAATTAAAACGAAGAGGCGTCGAGAGTGGGCGGGGCGGACATCGGGTTGAGTTCGCACACTGTTGCTATCCGAGGGAACGGGAGAGAGTTGAGAGGAACGGTGATGAATCTTTCGACAAACGAGTACATACAAACTGTAGCAGATGTCACACTGACTTTGCTTATAATCATCTGTACAAACGTTTTGTGAGTGAGTATTTGTATTCTGAATTTGAGTTACAAATGAATCGTTTCCTGAATTTTTTTGGTTCAAATACAATGCCCACGTCCTTACACTTTGAGTGTTGTTATTTTTACATGTGTTGTGATACTCTGGTTGAAACGCAAGCACATAAAGGAATGAAATAACAAAATAACTTGTTACTCATTTATATTTCAAACAAATAATTAAGTTTCAAAGCCCAAATATTAATACATCGTTTAAAAAATATTGTTTGATTTGTTTAGTTGTATTTACATGCGCGAAACCTGGTAATACGCTTCTTGTAGAGCAACACCCAATTAATCTGTTTATATGATTATATACTTTAAGATTCATATAGTATAAACGCATGTAGACGTCCCAGGAAAACAAAGAGTATTATTTTTACGACCTCCAAAATTGTTTGCTTTAAGATTACTCTCGTAAAGGCGGCACTAAATTACTATTGTGCAAGTGTGGGGGATAGCCTTTGTCAAACAGTCGTACCACCTTCATCACAGCATCACGTGGCACGTCCATGGAGTCGCGTACACCGGCCCCCCTCGGCGACAAAATTCACCTACCGCATTGATCGCGAAAGTAATTACAGCACGCGCCCGGCCTCAGACGTCTTTCTGCGTGGACTTTAGTTAGATCAACTCCGATTTCCCGCACCACTCTAAACCCACCAGCGAAGCTTCTAAATCTGCCTACAGAGCGTGTTCCAATAAGGCGGGGACGTATTGTTGGTGCCAATAACGCTTACGGCTTTTCGATCACGACCACCTCACCCCACCTCTCTCTGGAGCATTCATTTCGGTCGGTCCGACCTTCGTTCGCTTAACGTCCCCCCTCCCGACCGGAACCCTTGCACGCACCGCCGCCCCACACTGGGCCCCGGAAGGGAAGAATTTACAGTTTCCCTGTCCCCGCACATAATCGCCTATTTATTCCGCGCGCGCTATTGTCTCCGCGTGAAATATCCTCCCCGACGCTTTTCTCGTCCGCCCCACTCCCTGCCCCCGCCACCCTTCTCTCCCCTCACGCGCATTATACTGTTCGCGCGCGTAAATATCGCCGGGCCTCTCGCCACCCCCGTGGCGCTGTGTCGTGCACGCAGGGCGGGGTGGGGACGGCCCGGTCCGGCAGGCCGGCCGGTTGCGCGTGGCGCCGAGCCGCGCGCGCAGCGCCCCGAGCGACCACAAATTGAAACACCGCCGGGGACCATAAGTTACGGGTCGCTCGGACAATGGCGCCGCGACAAGTCAGGCGAAAAGCGGAGGCGCAGCGCGGAGATGCGACGGCGCTGCGCGGCCCTAACTCCGCCGCCCGCGAATTAAATGTTAAAATATGTAAAAGAAGCTCCGCTGGCCGCCCGGCGTAGGCGCATGGCAATGGAGGGAGTGGAGAAGGAGACGGAGATGGAGGCGAGCAAGCGAGCGGCAGAAGAAGAGATCGCAGCGCACGAGGCTACACGCATGCTAATAGAGGTAGAAGGTGGCGGCAGTAGCGAAGTAGAGAGAGGAAGGGAGGTAGAAACGGAAACCTGGGCGAGAGAGGTGATAGGAGTGATATGAGGTCGGTGACGGATGTGCAAGTGGGAATGGAGACGACCAGGTGGTGATTGTAGCAAGCGGGGCAGGGAAGGGGGCTAGTGTCGGGGAGAGAGGCGTGGGTGGCCAGGTCGGGGGCGTCGGCGCCGTGGGGATCGCGCAAGGAGCAGTATGAGGACGGCGACATGCAGCAGCGTGACCGCCAGCTATTGCCGTGGAAGAGCGGAGGCTGAGCGGGACCAACGCTGGAGATGCAGGTGGAGTGGGCCAGTAGAAACAATGGAAGGGAGATAATATTCTACAGGATGTATAACAATTCGAAGAGAGTGAATATGAAAGATTCATTATTGTACAAAATAATCACGTTCAAGACTTATTTAGTGTGATCGCCGTGTGGTATTGAAAAGAAATGTAAAGTGCTAGAGAATTGAGTAAATTCTTTCTCTTGTCATTGGCAAAGTAGATTAACGAGAAAATCATTTTATTTCGGTAGATGAGCGTTAATATACTGAATGTGAAAATGTTTGACGTATTACAAGTCAGAACGAGAACAAAATGGTTTGAATGTTACTGGAAATGAAGCTATACGTTTCAGGCGGTGTTTTAGATAAAATATTATGTATCTGATTGAATAAGAAAATGAAGGTATAAGAAATGCATTGATATCAGAATAGAGAAATGAAAGAAGAGAAAGCGATAACCAGTATGAAAATAAATGGCAGGGAATTGGAAATTAAGAAGTTCTATTGGGAAAGATATATAAATGAAAATGAGATTAAAAAAATAATACTAAAGGGTAAATGAGGTGAGATAAGATCTATCGTATGTAATAACTAAATGCGTAAATAACATCGAGGCGCTACTACAAAAGAGGATCATCTTACAGTGTAAAGAGACACAATAGAAGAATCGATAACTACATTTTTAGCAGTGACACAAACAAATTCTGAAAATAGAAAGGAAAGACGATGGAGAAATATTGATAGAAATTGTATTTCCCAGTATAGAACATTTTGACCAAAGAAAGGTCAAAATGTATTTTTGAGAATGTCAGTACAATTTCACAAAACTAGATAGATCCCTGACAGTATACCCACTGGCAAACAGCTTGCGATTAATTTCGTTGACGCAAAAATAGCTACAGAAGAGTGAAGCGTAGAGTGCTATGTCAAAACGCGCAAGGTCAAAGAGGTCGATGGACAGGGACATGGAGGAAAAGGAGGTCTCATGGAGGGGGTGCGCGGTGGGCGCAGCAAAAAGGGGGGGCGAGTGGGCGGGGCCACGTGGGAATGGTAATTGCGGAGTTACGAGGTCGGTGCCAGCCGCGGCTGTGGCGTTGGCACCAGGGTTTCTAAGAGTTGGCGGATGCAATTGCTTTGACCTCCGTTACGACTAGCTACATAGCTGAGCCGAATACAACCATCGTTTAGAGGAGAGTGCACAAAAATGTCGGGGGCTGCTCCTATGCTCCAATTGATGCCAGACGAATGCAGCAGCAACACCCTAAAAATGGGCCACGAAACACCCATGATTATTCTTTAATTATTCTTCGCTCACCTTACACGCTTATTGATGCCCGCATGTACCACATTACCACATATGTCACAGGTTTAGGTGGCTCACGACATTAATTGATATCAACAGAGGGACTAGTTAAACTTTGAGTCATTAACACTCTCAGTTTTAATTGTCCCCCTGTGAACACGGTAAACGTGATCCTCCAATTAACCATATTTGTAGTCGTTTTTTGATTTATGTAATTTACATGTTTATAGTGTACACATTCCTTTGGCAAATATTTGTATTCTACCGTTATCAAATAAACCATGGATTATCAGTTTTCATACCTGATGTAATCTCAGACCCAATAATCTCGGACGCACGCAAGTGTATACAAAATACGATTTGAAATTATCGTGTTGTTTCGCAAAATATGCAAATACATATTGTTAAGAAATGTTGAACAAATATACAATTACTTACGAGCGTTGAACATATAATCGCAGCATTTTTATAAGTGAGATATCGAAAAATAAGCCTTATGAATAAAACCAAACAAAATCCAGCCTTTACTTTAAAAGACAACAACATTTTCAGGAGCTTTTTTGTGGAGAATTTTATCTACTATAATTGTCTACAGAACGCAGTTTTCGGTCGGATTGATAGTTATGGAGATGCAAAAAACGTAGAAAACTCCTTTCAACGCCCCACCTTCCCCCTACTACTCCCGGCTCCCCCTCCCCCCCCCACTTAAGCATTCTTATTTCAATGTGCGACAAGTAGCAGCACACAATCATGCCAAGTTTTAAAACTCGGGAATTTTCCCCCTTCTATCACCAGATTTTGATCTAATTTGACTGGGCTATTAATGCTGTCTCAAGCACCATTCGTGAACCATCGACTCCAGACCATCCCTTTATCTCGCACCAGCAGAGATCGTAACAATTTCTCTAACAACGTTCCGCTCATCACCTGAATAACATTCTCTACTCCCTCCGCCAAAGCCGCCCACGCAAAGGAGACTTGGCGTGGATCAGTGGGCCTAGATATTGAAAACGACAGAGTGGTTACATGTATACAACGCCCACAAATGAAAGATCCGTAAGTTCGCAGGGCCTTGAGAGCACCTAAATATATCCGGAAATATCTATTATGGTTGAATGTAAGTAATTGCGATAATAATATTCAGTATTGCTAAGTACATTATTGCTTACGTATACATCAAAACGTTTAATTTCACTAACAAAGTGTATTTTAGAATTCTGACGTGGTGTATTTTAAGCAGTTTAATGAGGAGAGATGTAGTAGTGTGCAATTTGCAATACATTCGTTGGCATTTTACAGCTGCCGTTTGTGGCTGCTCCGGTTTGTGTTCTGCGCACAAATTGCCCCTTTTGGAGCCAGTGCGTGCGGCGCGGCGCGGCGCGGCGAGGTGCGTGGGTGGGCCCGACCGGGCGAGACAGAATTAGGCGCGCAGGGGCGGGGCGGGGGAGGTGGCGTGGAGTCTGAGGCTTGGCGCCTCCGGCCTGGGGTTATCAGCTTCCGCAGAGGAATTAATGAGTGTGTTAGCGTTATGGCCGCTCCCGGACAAGTTGCACTCCGCTCTGCCGAATGAATTGCAACCGCCCGCGAATATAGGTCACCATGATATTCTTGCGAAATGTCACTGCGATGGGTGGGGAGCAGACTTAGAGACCAGTGAGGAGTGGCTCCTGGTTGACACTTTCTCTGTTCTTGATGGTATGAGGAATACTAAAATTTTGGGGTTTGTTACAAATAAGATGAAATTTATTACGAATTTATTCGTGCGAGTTTAAGTTACGTGCACATAAAAAGAACTAAGAAAAACGCTGGACTACTTATTTTGTCAAAATCATTTTACACGCCAAAGAATGACTTCGTGCTTTTTAGAGAGCTAGTAATGACGCTTTTTTAAATGGGAACAGTTTTCAATCTTCAGATGATTCGACTAGTATTCATATTTTGACTCCTGACATCTACAGCAGCTAATAATTAGTGGTATTACTATAGAACACACGCTCTCGCATTATTTGTAACTTTTCTTATTTTCGAAAATTCAGAGTTCAACGAAAATCGTACGAGCGCCACTTATTTAAACATACTTTGCACTATAAAAGAAAAAGTAAAAGAAACAAATTTGGGCACGTTTTTAAGACAAATCTTGCTTTTAAAGAACTTTTTATTTCAGGCAAAGTTAGGTGAAACTACTCATATTTTGAAAACAAATCTCGTTTAAAAATCTAATTGTGAGAAACGGATTTAAATAAGAAAAATCTATATTCATTAATGCAGTAATATGCTCATAATCTTAATATTATGAATAAAATATGCCGCGCTCGTTGAATTAGGAAATAGCGCGTTCATCACTTGAAAATATAGTCGATAGGAACTAATGCTAATTGCGTTCCCCCGCGTCATTTTTTATATTCTAATTTTGAATCTTACGTTTTCTCATCATAAATCGTTTATTTAGAATACATTGAGAATTTTACCTAACATTACAATACTATTTCCTTCCCCATTCCCCCCGAGAAGACGAACCCAAACCCCCCTCCATTATGAAGAAATCCACCACTTGAGCCGATGACATCACCACCCAGAAGTCTAGGTGGTGCTGGCCCAACGCCGTGTTCGAGTCATCGTTGAGATTGACCACTCTAAAGCGAAGGTGGTCATAATAAAAACAGTAATTATCTCGTTTTTCTTTTCCGGGGACCCACAAATAATACATCTGTTGGCAAATGTTTGTATTTGGTTTCAATATTATAATACTTTTCTCTATAAAAGGTAAACAGAATGCTATAAAATAAAAATCTTAGTAAAATGTCATCTATTACTAACGCGCACTGTACATTACTATAACGTACGTCCTTAAAAATAGTTTTTTTTATTTTCTGTCTTTTATCGTAGATACTTCTTTTTCTTTAATACCGTTTCATTTCATTTGTGGTTTTAAACTTTCTGCAATGCTTATTTATGAGTTTTTATTTCATTTTTCTTGACATTAATTTTATGATTTCTTATGATTTCATTTAATGGTTGACGTAATAATTAGGTGTAAGCAAATGTGCCTCGATTTCGCATCTCGTCTTTATTAGCATTGTTAGTTATTTCGTTTGTCGCCAGGCAACGTTTCAGTAATATTCTTTATTGCCGTCGTACACGCAGAAAGTATTTGAAATTTTCTCCGTTACTTCAAATTAATGTTCTCATTTTTATACTTTTTTAAGGCAATCTTTATTTTTTAAGGGAATTTTTCGGTTGCTTTGGATTGTGAAGCATTAGTTACAAGTATGCATTCCAGAGCAGAACATCTTGTTTGGAAAGGCTGTGAATTCAAAATACGAGTTTAATGAGAAGATATTTCATTTGAACCACAAGTAAAACGAACTGGATGCTGTTTGTGAGTATTCGAAAAGATACACTGTAATTCAGATATTCTAAAGAGTAGATATTGCATTATTTGAATAGTTTGGTAATTAAATTTCTTTAGTTTTAATTCTCGTTGTTTTGTTTTTATAGTATTGTAAAGTAATAAGAAATTATTACCACGCATTCGAGTTATCACAATTAAGCTTTAATATACTTCGTGATTAATGATTTCCGGTACGTCAACTACTCTGGTAATTTAAGCAGCTACTGTAATGAACTTTTGAGTCTCTCCTTTTATACGTGAAAGTTACGGTGCTTCTCACTCACTGATCGGCAAGATCCGGCGCTGATCTACACGTCGGCGGGTTTTCCCATCCAAGGATCTTCCACAGTGAGCCACCACTTAACTGCGACAAGAGATAAGCTCGCGACTGGTCTCCCGACAAGAGTCTTGATTGTACAAGAGTTCACCGCGATTTCTCAGTCATGTTTTATGATGTTAAATGAAAATCTATTTGTATAGTCTGTAATTCTCGAAGCAACCACTTTGACTTACAATGCCTTCCCCTCATAATAACATGAGTGCCATGGCAAATTCTGCTTCTCTCTCATTAATATAATAGTACCTCATTGTCCCGTTTATTCTCGGAAAGAGACGAAATGGGTAGTGTAACTATAGCTTTATACTATTACTTTTACTATTTCTTTTTGGTTACTATTACTTTTTGTATACTATTACTTTTTGGTTGCCCCTCCATATCTCCACTCGTTCCTTGACATCGTTCACGAATTTACGAAAATCCCGAGCGATATCCGTTAATTGCTCGTCAACTTGCTTTTTTATTGTATTGTTTCCATTTGATGGGTCCATTAATACGCTGCTGACTGTTATAGCTTTCGGTACGCGAACTGAGAGTTTACGTAATACACGTTGTACCGCAGCTATTAAACTGCGAGTTTTCTGTTTGTATTTCTGGTCACGTAAGTAAAGTTTCATAAACCAAAGATAAAGACAAATATAAAAATGTATCTGGTTGTAGTACCTTTTTTGAGACATTAAAACATTTCATAACATAACGCTTTTATGTGGTAGTAGCGCTGAATAGTTCTGCTTATACTGTTTTGAGATTCCTTAACGATTGTATTGCAAAGGAAGATATTTCAATTCTGTTATTTTTCAAGTTACAAAAATTGTCTTTAAAATACTAGTATTTTTATTTCCACACACAAGGAGAACTCTGTAGTGAACAAAATTGTATAGAAAAAAATCCAGCAAATACTCTCATAACACCCTCCTGAGAATATTCATCTCCGCTTGATCGGATATCGCAAAATGCTCGGTGATTATAATATAGCATTCAAAATATATCCGTGTTTTGTATTCACGTGCTCACGTTCGGAGGCTTAAATTTTACTTTTACGATATTCCCACAGTTTATAAGTAGATCTTTCTTGGCGTTATTTTTAGGTCCACTGGTGAAATAACAGTCTTAGGTTTTTTATATTTCCCAAAAAAGTACGAATTAATTAGTTTTTAAATAAAATAAATTATTATTTGTTACATGCACAAAAGTGATAGTTTCCCCATAGGGAACACACTGCGTTTCTTAGAACAGGAATCCACACCCCTCGGCAGTGCTCAATATGCGTGCCTCCTCAGATTGTTTGATATGCGAATGCGATATGAGTGTTTCACATTTTTCCTTTTCTCAACATTGTTATTAGTTAAGTGTACCTTTTGCTTTTAAAAATCTAGATCGTGCACAGAAGGGTCAAACGCGCAGATAACTTGGTCCCGCGCTGTAATCATTTTCGAGTTATCCAACTTTAATTCTAAACTTCATTAGGAGGAAGACATCTGGAGCATTCAAAAACAGGTCTGCTCCTCGAAGTTGTCCTGGAGGGGAGAAGGGAGGAAAGGGGGGACGCAGAAACGCGCGGCGGCGCTCAATTGCGGCCACGTTCATAAAGCCTCCGCACGTTCACGACTGCGAACACGTTTCAGCTATTTGGAAAGCGCGGAGCAAATATTTTTCTTATCATTTTCAGCTGGAATTGTGATTCTTTTTGCTAAAGGTTAAGAGCTGACAAGCCTTGGAAAATAATTAGGGATGAATTGTAAATTCTAGTTTTTTCCCGTAAAAACAGCTTTAGTTTCAAATTGAGAAAATGGAGTTAATAATGCCACTTGTAGAGTTGTATGCATCGGATGATAATACAGAGTCGGCCGAAAGTGCATTTAGTTCCGCAGAAAATATTGAATTTAGATTTGTAATTCATCCTGAATTATTTCGAATTCTAATCCTGAAAAGCTCAGTATTCAGTTCCCAGTTCCTTGCATTCTACTGATTCAAAATCCCATTTTCTTTAATAGATGTTTTCGATATATTCGTGAATTATATGTATTCGTGTATTCGAAGTATTCGTGTTAATTTATTCATTTAATAACAAAACACGAAATATGATATTCCTGTTCTTCATAATGATGAAATCATCAGGGTAATTATTCCTTTTAAAAGAGGAAGACAGTGGAAAAACTCAGCTACTTTTTCCTTTAACCATTTATATAAAAGTGAATGTTTGCCATTTTGTATCATTAAAACTTCAAAGTCGTAAGGAGAAGAATTTATTTGCCGTACTATTTGTTTAATTATTACACATTTTGGGAGTTGTATATAATATCTACTTAAGGAAGTGTGAAAAAAATTCAGGTTGTACGTTAAGGGTGAGTATTGGATGAGGATATTGGAAGGGTGAGTATCAGCCTATATCATTTCATGATAAGTAGGATTTTAATCATTACTCAATAATTGTGCACGAATTATTCGTAGTGGAAAAGGCAAATTTATCTGAATCAGATTCTGTTAATTATTTTCCCTGAAAATGGGTAACTGTCAAGCAGATTTTATATATTATACCCCTTTATGTTATTTGGAGCTACAAACAATTGTTCAGCTCCACATAACGTTATATATAATATTGAATACATTAGAGTTTTACAATTGAAAATATCTCCAAATAATTTTTCAAACTAATATTTGAAATCACCTTCCAAACAAAAATATTTTTTTAATGAAAATCCTCTATTTAATGTTTGCGCATTATCTTATACTCAGAAAACCGTGTGATGCCCAGAGTAACGTGGATATATTTACGTAAACGCGGCGCGTGTTTCTCTTGGATCGTTGTTTGTGATAGTTCAAATTGGCTGTGGGTTTCGAGGTCCGCTGGAAGGCAGGAGGCGGAGAGTGGCAGAGTAGAACGCGGGTGAAGTGTTGGGAGAGGGGGCGTGGGCGGGTTGAGGGCAAGAGCCGCGCCTTCGCGGGAGTTCGGCGGCGGGCCAACGCACACCAGAGAGGAAAACAAACGCAACTCTTGCAACTCCGAGCGTTTAATGACTTCCACCCGCCTCCAGCAGCAGCAGCGACGGCAGAGGAGCCGGTTTGGGATGGTGGTGTTGGTGGAGGGGGCGAAGGAGGAGGAGGAAGGCAATGGAGATAGTGGCGACAGGGAGTGCGGCGGTGGTGGCAGCAGCAGAGGCAGTAGCAGATGCAGTAGCAGTGGCTGTAGTAGTGGCAGTGTCGGCAGCTTCGGTGCTCGTGGTCGCGGTGATGGTGACAGTCACAGCAGCAGCGAGGGTAAACACGGCCGAGGAAGATGATACCGACTGAATTTAGCACATATCCCGCTGTTTTTATAAGAACTCTGGAGAACCTGCGGCGCGAGTCTCGACGGAGGCGGATTTTTCACACTACAGTACCGGCAGCGTATATGCGACTCTGACAGTTCTCCCGCCAGGTGCTTTGGTACGGCACGTGGCCTGCTCTGAAGCAATCAGCATGAGAGGATTTTTTTTTTTTATTTTTTTTTTATTTTTTTTTTTTTATGCCAGGATTCAACGTTGTCGCTCATCTGACTCACAGGAAGTCGCGGAAGCGACGTTCAGCTTAGGCGAAAGTTTGAGCATGATATATGAAGACGTGTCATTGTTGTCAGAAAGTGTTAATGTTTTCTGATTTAATTTATCTGTGATGTAGGTGGTGCCATGTGTATAGTAAAGTGTTCCAATAGTGGATTGAATTGTCAGAGTAGCTTACACGCCGTAGTATTGTAGGTAGGTAGCTACGTCGTACTACCAACAGTATCAGTTCTTTAACGAGGTATATCCAATCAATACTAGGCGAATAGAAGTACAGTACCCTAACAAAAAGACCGCGAATCGCGGTCCGAAATTTCCTTTCTTACATGGCCTGCCTGAGCTCGTATCGCAGCTGCGAAAGCTACAGTTTCATTTTCGCCCCGAACTAGAAGCAAACCCGGCCACCTCACCGAAAGCTAGCGCGCTGTTAATGAACAACACAAGTGGCAATAATATTATTAATAATAATAATATTAATAATAATAATATTAATAATAATATTAATAATAATAATATTAATAATCATAATATAACAATAATTAATGAAAGCAATATTAATAACTGCCAAAAGAAATTGAAGCCTATTTATTGGAAGATGCAATCATATAGAATTTCAAACCCACTGGATTAATATTTAAAAGTTTTAAATAAATGTATGGAAAAAACGTTGCTGATAGTTATGTTCGGATGGCAAGAATCTTATAATAAAGATGATGACATAATTAAAATCAAATAAAAAAAGGTGCTTGAAGTAGAGCGGAAAAAAGACACTTCATCTAGAAATGATGCCAATATGGTTTTAAGGCGCAATTCGCCTGGGCATCAGCTCATTTTTTTCATCCTATATCGAAAAAGTAGTGAAAAGTTAATTATTCTTAGTATAGCAACAATAATGTTCATGGTTTTTATCCTCAAACCTTCTGGATACAATCCAGTGGGGCTACTCCAGGGAGGGACCACATATGTGGGGTAGAGGAGGACGCCGATGGAAGGGAAAGAACAGGAGCAGTGAGGGAGGGCGCGAGCCGTGAGGTGGAGGGGGCCGAACGAGAGTCAACACGGCTGGCGCCGACTGGGCGACGCACTCGCTGCTGGCGACATCTAAGCGAACTGTGGGGAACGACGAGGTGGAGGTCCCGCAATCGTCCTGTCAAAGAGAATCTCGAGCAACCGCTTCAACTCCTAGCGCAAAACGCATTATTCTCTAGAACCTACATCCTAGTGAAAGTGGAGTTTGAATGGTGGATGAATACACACCTTCTCTTACATCCACTAATCACTGTTTAATTGATATGATGACGTACTTGTAAAACCTTATAAGACTGATTTTTATTAAATAATGGTTTTGATGTATCATTAATATTTTCGATCTTAATACATTTACGAACACCTTCTTAATGCGTCTTTGACGTCTATGTTCACAGTAATTTTTGTCTTCCTAAAACTACGTTTTTATCAGTTTCCATAAAGTTTTTTGTCAAGACTTTCAAGCTTTTTAAGTAACCTTTTACTAAAGAAAAATAAGTCTAAATAATTACTTTACTAAAGAAAAATTTGTCTAAATAAATGGGAAAGTAAAGAAAGAAAATAGCACGTTATTGCAACAGTATTGAATAATTTGCCAACGTATGGTAGAAGCGAAATGTGAAAAGGGTTTTGCCCGCCAATTTCAAAACTTTTCAATATGAATTTGGATATTTTTTTTCAATTTCAAATCCGAATGATTTCAATCCCTTAATATCAAAATTTTAAAAATATTTTACTATTACTTTCCTATCAATACTCGAGTACATCTACGAAAAATTATTTGAGTAATGAATAACAATTCGTAATAGGCGTTTTAGATATTTCTGTTATTAGGAATATAACGTCTTCCGTTTTTTTCGTAATCACAAAAAGTGAACTTTACAGGTTCAATGAGTAGTTGGTTATGTACTAGCTTTTTCCTTCAGGGATGTATTTTTTGTATTTCAAGTTTATAAATAAAGGTTTTATGTATTTCGAACAATTTGTCCTCAATATTTACTGTTAGAAAATTGAAATATGTGGCACATTTCAGGACCAATTTTAACTAAAGAGTTATAATTGAACGCCCCGCATTTATTCCAATCATTTAACTTTATGTGAAAGGATATTGTTAATCTCCACATAAAATTCAAGTTTTTACTAGTTCCCCTTGAAATTCGAATTGGTAACCAAAGGGGTAGGTTTTAAAATTAATTTCAATTTGTTTCTAAAAAGATGTCTCATGAAATTGTTAACGCGATGCAATATCAGTTTTGTGTTTTATCTGGAAGTATTATAATAAACATATGCCAAAGCACATATGGAAGGGGAAGTAATTTTATGTTTATATGTGACGGTGCGTCATACACTGAAGGATTTTCAAGGTGAAAGAAAATATTGGAAAATATTCAACTTACATTGACAAACAATATCGATTCACTCCTAGTAACAAACAATATCGATTCACTCCTAGTAACAAAAAATATCGATTCACTCCTAGCGGTATTTATTTTACACAAAGAGACATTTCGCTTTCTTTTTGGTTATTTAGTAATATTCGGGCAACTTTTCTTGAACGATGGATTGACGATTTCGGGAGGATTGGGGGTATTAGTTACGAAATCGGCCACTAGAGTATTTTAAGTAATGCCAACGTCTGTGAAATGAAAGTCAAACCTGCATCTTGTGCG
>BOPP01000071.1:97260-175739 GCA_017312745.1 Gryllus bimaculatus | reverse complement strand
ACAGTTATTTATTAAACGCAGGACTCGTTCTGGATCGTTCCAAAAATTTAGGAATATATTCTTCGAATATTGACAATTTACACACACCGAAAAAGTCCTGATTGCCACCTCTGATTGTAATACATATACTATAATTATGATTAATAATTCTTCACAAATTATAACAATTTAATATTCCAAGGTTTTATTTAGCCAAGGAAAAACAATAAACATGTTACTCTATACAAAATACATGTATATTCATCAGTTTGACACCTAGCAGTAGCATTTATAAGTGTTTTGAAAAATTTATATGTAGCCGCCCTCGCCCCGCCCCGCCCCGACCCGACCCGACCCGACCCCGCCTCGAACCCGCCCGACCCGTCCCGTCCCGACCCGACCGACCCGACCCGACCCGACCCGACCCGACCCGCCCGATCCCGCCCCGACCCGCCCGACCCGCCCGACCCGCCCTGCCCCGCCGCGCCCCGCCCCGCCCCGACCCGCCCCGCCCCGCCCGCCCGACCCGCTTCGACCCGCCCCGCCCCGCCCCGACCCGCCTCGCCCCGCCTCGGCCCCGCCCGGCCCCACCCGACCGTCCCGACCCGTCCCGTCCCGACCCGACCCGACCCGACCCGGAACCCGACCCGGACCCGACCCGACCCGACCCGACCCCGCCGAGCCACCTTCGACCGACCCGACCCGCTCGCCCCGACCCACCCCCGATCCGCCCCGCCCCCCCCGCCCCCGCCCCGCGACCCTGTACCCGACCCGACCCGACCTGCTGAAGCCGAACCCGACGTTTCGTTTCCATTTGATCCGCGTCCAGCTGTTCTTTACGTTCTTCATCTCATAGATGACAAAAGATTAATGTACATTCTTTGAATGTTCATGGTACACGGGTGTTCGAACATGGCCGTGGCAAAACTATTACCTCCGAGTAAATTTATGCAGGTGAGCAGCGGCTAGCCTATACTTTTTAAGCTGCTAATAGTCAACATGCTTTTAGTGAAAAAGAAATGTTTGCATTACGTTAATAATAGGAAATATGCAAATATGCCTTGCGATGTAATTTATCTAGAGTTGAAGATAAATCGATTATTTTTACATATAATGGGACTGACTAGTAGAAGAGTTGGCAGTCAGAGCCCCAGAGGCCGAGAATAAATTTTTATCACATAGCAGCTCCAATGTCCAAAATGCATTGTTTATACCCGTATTTACTCCATTTGACCCTTGTTGTGCAAACACATTAACCATAAACATTGGGTGATTGTTAGTTTCAATGTGACCTCACAAGCTGATCTGGATTGTAGAATCAGTATTCACAACTCAACGTGAAAAATTTGAACTTAAGTTGCCTTGGAGTAAGGTTACTGGAGTAGGACAATAGAATTCTGAAACTATAGCTGTGTCGAATTTTGAATAAAAGGATAGTTTCAATGTTTTAAGTACTTTTTTAATTATTTAACATTTTAATAATTTTATAATTTTTGTTTAATGATATGCTTAGGTTGAGTTGTAGAGTATATGAGTGTGTGAAATGTGGTAGTATTATTAATTGCCTACAGTTTACGTTCTTTTGTTAAAAATAAGAGACTTAGTGATGAAGGGGTACATAATAATAATAATAATAATAATAATAATAATAATAATAATAATAATAATAATAATAAAATATAATGTTGCAAACGTCAGTAACTTCTCAGCATAGAATTTAGTTATATCTCCAACATTGTCAAGAATCTAACTTTAATGTGAACCGTAACGGTTACATTAACTCATCGAGAATTCTCGTCTCGCTACTACCTTCCACATCCAGTACGTAAATTCATATCTCACTCTAAAATACATCGCAAGCGCTTCTATTGCATTTTATTTCAGAAACTTCTTTCACAGAGCTGACATGGGGAGTGCTTGCTCCGCTAATCCCTTGGGAAATTTTCCCATGGCCCGGCCGTGAATATTGCATCAAATGCCCTATCCATAGAAAATCCGCGCAAAGGAATGGGTAATTCGGTAGAAGGCTGCATGCGAGCCACGTGCATTGCGCCTGGCTCCTGCAACGACGGCACTACGCCTGCTGAATGCCCCCTGCACCTCGCACATACATATTTGATGGCGGTGCTTTCAAACTACACAGACTAATATCGAGGGACGCGACGGAGGGGGGTGGGGCGGAGAGGGCAACCGAGAAGGAAACCCTGACAGAATAGGGGGAGCGGTCCGACGAAATAATGCGAAATTGGGGGAAAGCGGGTCCCCCCCCCCCAGGGAGCGGGCGGGGCGGAGGTGGGGGAATCTTCCTGCCGCGTGCAGCCACTCCCAGTCAGCGCGCCGTTCAAGCGCGGCCCCGCGCCGGCGAGGGTGGCAGCGTGGGCGGAGGTGGTGGAGACATCAGTGGAAAAGTATGGAGCAGAGGACTGGGATACGGTAGGCTACGAAGGAGACGGTGGTGTGGTGGATTTTGGGGGAGGAGGAGCCCAATGAGATGAAAATGCGTGTGATGGAGATAAGGTGGAAGCGGGGGTATGGAAACCTGGAATGGATGGGGTGGTTGGCGGTACGGGTGGCTGTGGCTTCGGCTTGGAGATGGTTGTGGAGGTGACGACGCTGCCTGACGACGTCAGTGGAGATGGAGTGAGGTAGCGAGGGGAGTGATGGTGGCAGAGCAGAAACGATGCGGGATGCCGTCAGCGTGGAGGGAGGTAGCGTGTGCGACTGGAGCGCCGGGGACACGGACACGGACAGAGACTCAGACTGACCTGCAGTGGGACGTGCGTTCATGGGGCGGAGGAGCAATTGTGGCGATAGGGGCGGCGATGCCGCTCCGGAGAGCGCCCGCTTCCTCGTGCAGAGGTCTCCGCCCTCCTCTCTCAATGGCTGCTTATTAGGAGAGCTGTCACATTTCCTCCTTTTGCTTTGCAGCATACAGTTTTCTAGAGGTGGTTGCGGGATTCGGTTCGCTTTCTTTGGAGGAATTGCTTATTTTTTGTGCGTTCCACGCCAACACATTCGCCTAGGGTGTACTCTCTTCATTTTTCTTCGTTTATCTCAAATTTGTGTTAACCTTTCCAATATTTCGTGTTTTGGCCCTATCTCCAACGCATTCCCGAACCATTCTGAATATTTAGCATTGCGGTCCGTATTCTCGCTTTATCACATAAGATTTCTAAATATGTGAAAATTATCAAAATATCTCATATTTTTTCTTTTTACATGTAATTTCTATGAATGCATGCTAAATTGGGAAAATTTTACAAATAATTTTAAATGTGCATTTCGAGTCAAAAAGAAAAAAGAGCATTAAACAACTAAAATTTCAATTACTGTCAAAGAAATCACCTCATCAAACTCCATATAAATTGATATCGCACAACCTTTGTAACTTTACCTGATTTCTTAGCATTCGAATATTTGTTGATCACAATCGTGTATTATGGCTGCACTTTCTTCCCTTGTATCTCTCCTGCTTTCATGTCTAGCCCAAACCGTTCTTCCTTTGCTCTTGTTAATCCAGACCTGCCTTACATCGTCGTGCAACGCTACTAGCTCTAAGCATCACCCTTGTCATATTTCAGGATGCATTTTGTAAGTTTTCTTTGTGTAAATTATTGCCATTTTTATATTGTTGTAAATAATCAATCATTTGTTAGATGGATTGATTAAAATACCAAAATACCTGAAATGTGAGGTGTCTCCAAATACTATTTTTATTTCATGTAAATTCTAAGTATTATTTTTTCTTTGTTCTGGTAATTATTTTCAGTACCTCTTAAAATATTTCTACCTTTATTAATAATCTTATTGTTTGTTACTGAGTATTTCATTTTTAATAGTTAATTTATTTATTTTACTTAAATTAAGACCTTTACATGTGTTTTACCAATCCAGAAATGTTCAGTAATTAATTACAGCTTAGTATATACCGCAAATTTAACCCATAGAGCTCTGTATGTATTTATTTTGTGGTAAAAATGAATTTATCTCTGTACACCTCTGTAATCACTATAGTTCACTAAGTCACTACTAGAGTGTATGTCACATTCCTTATCGATTATTTTCTACTGTCACTTATTTTTGTAAGCTGCCAATCTCACCCATAGATTTGCGTTGGCATGCCATCAATTCCGGTGTACAATATAGGTCAGCGGATTGATACTGTAACTATTTTTTCCGTACGTAACCGAGCTCTTCGCTCGCTTCAACGCGCTTACCAGGCGCTTACTTTTTCACGCCTGTGGCCACCAGTCACGTGTTGTTTCTGCGATATTGTCATTATGTACCTGTTTTGATTCGGCTTTTTACGCCACTGGCGCTTCCCGCCATTTTTGTTAATATGTAAATTTTCTGTGGCCATCTGCCATTTTGATTTGTTATTGATACGCCATTCAATCCGAGTGCCGACAAACTTTTTGATAAAGTGCCTTCTAAATTAATTGGCGGTTAAGCTGGACGTGGCCCAAGAATATTGTAAATTGGTGTATTTAGGAACAACGTAATTTAATTATATTTTTTCAGTCATGGTAATTTTATGTGTACATAGCCTATTTTTGAAGTCTGCTTATTGTGTACACTCAATATTTGTGTAATGCGTTCAACCTGTCAATTGTGGTTCTAATTATTTAATTGTGTTTCAGCATTTCCTGAAAGCGCGCAGCTCTTATCCTGTTCTATAGAGCAGCGCCCAATCTTTTTCGTTGCCCTTTCTCCAAATCAATGCTGCAAACATGACTAGTAAACATATGTTCCTAATAGGGTTTCTTTTTCCATTTACATGCTTGCCATAATAATTAACTTATTGAAAATTTGAGGCAGCATTCTCGAAAAATGTAAACAAAAGTTTGGGAAAGTAGCATAATGTGCATGACACGTTTAATATACATGAGTAAACAATTACCGTCGGCTCTTTGTCCCTCAGTTTAAATCTCCTGTCTTCTCTCTCTCTCTCTCTCTCTCTCTCTCTCTCTCTCTCTCTCTCTCTCTCTCTGTCTGTCTCTCTTTCTCCCTTTCTCTTTCTCTCTTTTCCTCTTTCCTCCCCCCCTCTCTCTCTCTCTCTCTCTCTCTCTCTCTCTCTCTCTACCTCTACCTCTTTCCCTTTGTTTCCTCAAACTTTCCGCATCTCTTTACACTCTTCAATCTTATTCTCTCGCACCATCCTGCTCGTGCTACATCCTAATGCCACTACTTTCACTGCCCTTCTACCCCCACCCCCACCCGCGCCTTCCCATCCTGAGCGCTTCAGCTCCGCGCGCTCCTCTCTCCGACTTTGCTCGTCTCCCCCCCGCCCGGCGCGAGGCGCAGTTCGCACAGCGGACAGACAGGGAGGCGCCCGTGCGTCCGTCGATCGGTCGGACGGCCAGTCGGATGTCGGACCGGCAGGCGGGCGGCCGCCCTCGCGCGCCGGCCATCTTAATGAAATCTTGACAAACGGAGCGATGGCCCCCAGGGGTGCGGGGCAGATGAGGCGACAAACAGAGGGGATGAGCGCGAGCGATGGTAGCTACAGCTATAGCAACATAGATATTTGTCGGATAGATTAGAATGTACTCGGCTTCTGACGGCAGGTTTTTCCCCCTTCAGGGGTTTTTTCCTGAGCCGTACCTTATGGTCTCTTTTCCGCGGCTTTGATGCGATGGAGAGACCATTTGGGGTGAATACCAGAATTCGAAAGATTAGAACGCGAAACTATGTAGGTATTGTAATGGCTTAAAGGCCTTCGGCCTAGCCACATAGGATCAAGTAAGCTAATTTTGTCTGTAATAATTACCTATTAAATAAAATAAATAATAGATATAAGGCATATGATAGAAAAATGTGGGGTTCTCGGAAAAAATATGTATCTTGAAGGGGAGGAGACCCAAATCATTTTATAGTCGGACAAAGTGATGTATACCTTTATTTTTCCTTTTTCGCCAAATTTGCAAAACGTTTCACGAATAGGTTGTCCCCATCCTCGGGCTAAAATTCCAATCCAATTACATTGCTTTTTTCTATTTTAAAAATAAAATTAAAATTTTAATGTAATTTGGATTTTAATTTTAGCCTGATGATGGGAACAACCTATCACTGAAACGTGTAAATTTGTTAAAGAAGGAAAAACAAAGTTATACAACGCATTTTCTGTCTATAAAATTATTTGGAACTTCTCACCTTCAATATAAATATACTGAATCCGACTGTGGGATGATTGATAGATTAGTGATTCCGTTCGCGTCAACTGATAAGGTCATTAGTCGCGTACATGAAGTACATGCTTTTGCTTGGGAGGTGGTGATCATCTGTGGCTGAATGACCAGGTCGACTAGCGGGGTTTTCTCCAACCAGGTATCTCCCACCAGCTACCACAGCAGCTGGGACGAGTTTAAAGTTCCCGATCGGTCTCCCGGCATATGTGGTAGCGAAAGTGTGTGTAAAGTGTAAGGATAGAACAAGGAAGAGAAATGGAAGGTAAAAGCATGCGGTCCGAGGCCCAGGTTTTAGGGTACTGCTCCGATATTCGCCTGGTGTTGATCCGAGAAATCACGGAAGATTATGAAAGCAGCCGTCCGCTAGAATTCCCATCCAGACAGCGACTGAATTTGACCTAGGCGATAAGGACCTCCCTGAGCGACCGGTGGGCGGTGTTTGTGCGCGCGGAGAGGGCTCTTCTCTGCCTATCCGCACCCGGGCCGCGGGCAGCGCCGGAGGGTGCGTTGGCCAGCACGCGGATGCAATCAAGTCGCCCTCTTCCTTGTTTGCGGCGCAGCGACGACATCTGCGTCGTAATTACGTTCCTGGCCTCCCCGCCCCCGCCCCCGCCCCCGGCCACGCTCGTTCGCTTGCGCGGGTGGCACCGGTCGCCGAGGTTGCGCCCCGCATTGTGCTCGTTGGCGACTTCAAGATAGCGCGCGCTCTGCACTTCGTGTGTATGTCTACTCCGCGGGGACGGCACAGCTAAATGGAGTGGACCCCGCCGAGTACTGGCAGCCGTGTTATTGGAGCTTGTTAAACCGAAAAGCTGTGAGACTTACGGGGCATGATAATGCACCATTTGCACCCCTGTGTTTCACAATGAATATTGTGAATTATTGCAATAATTTTGTTGCAATAAGTTACCGTTGTTGTTTTTTAAAGTGAGAAAACTGAGATAGTTATTATTATGATATTAATTATGTTTCATTAACGACTGATAGGTTGATAGTGATATGGCACAAAATTGTGTCACCTAAATGCGTCAATATTTAACCTTTTAAAAATACGTTTTTCATGCATTATTATTCTTTGTAATCAAATTTGCTGTTTCAATGATTGGGTCAATTAAATCTGTGAAATAATCAATGATTTAAAAAATCTAAATAAAGTGTGTAAATATATAAAATATATTGGATAAAAAAACAGCGATTTTTTCAATAATAAATCAAAACAGCGATTAAAAACGAAACATAAATGAAAGGCAAATGTGTTACAAATTAATGGCATGTATTATTCTAAGATGAAAATATCACTTGTTCCAAATAAGTCACGTGTCCATATGAGGTGGTAAAAACAGTCGCTCAGTAGCTGAAATAAAACCTTGTTACTTCACTATGTGTACTCTCTACTTCCAAGTTAAGAAGTTCAAAGAGCACAGCTCTGGTTAATGACATCCATACCATTAATCTAGTACAAGGAAATTATTTAATAGAAAATGTCTCGTTAGTGGGAAAACTTTATTATATCTCTTGAAAAAATATTGACGTGAATGCAGAAAATGAATAGTAGTATATTTATTCATAACCTTTGCGCTTGGAAGTTCGAATTCTAATTTGAATGAATTTGAATGTCAAATGAACTTTCGTATTATTTCCTTTGCGACATTTTTTATACTTTCTCATGCACTGTTTTTATAATTTGAAACATCAATATGTATGATAATGTACTGGTTAGTTACAGAATTTGCAAGTTCTGCGTTTTACTACAATATGTGCAATACGACTATTAATCATTCTTACAATGATGTACTAAATTCATATGGAAGCATATAGCTTCATAATTTTATTCTGCATGAAATTTTCGGGATGCGATGTGAGCGTTCACTTTTACAAATAACTTACGTTGAAAAGGAGTGAAGAAGTGCAATATTTCATAATAAACTGGCCTTTCACGTACGTCTCTCGGCGGTATTATAACGGAAAGAAACATCAACTTCGTCTGAACTCTCCTTTTTCACATTTAGATTCATTTCCTTTGGATTTACAATTCTCTTTATCACGACGGGGAATATACCCCTCCCTTTTCTTGACATTATTGCTGCCTTTATCACGACGATAATGTGGTACTTCCATAAAAGTCAGTGAGCAACGTCTACTTTTGCAGCAAAGTGTTCCTGCAGCGACAAGGTCTTCCCTCATTCTTGTATTACGGCACCTGTCGTTATGCAGAACAACGTATAAACTTAGAAAGAAATCACCGCCGACTGTCTGTAATATTCACGAGAGGACATATTTCCTTGGCGGACGAGAGCGCGGGTGGGGGAGCTTTTGGCAAATTTCTTATCTAACACACTCTCTCGAGGCCATAAATTTACCTGGAGAATCCCTTGCGCCTCCTCATGCCACTGGCGTCGCCGCGGCCTGCTCGCTACCTCGTTCTTCGCTTTGCAGCGTCACTTCACGTTACATTGCATGGCGGCGTAAGCTTGCAGAGGTAAATGTTTTTCACTTGCTTGCAAATTTAAGCATTTCCCTCTTCTCTTATTTGTCCTTGCTGAGATGCTAACTTCCAATTGCTCGCTGATATGTCTTCCAAGTGATGGCGTTCGAGTGTTTTACATTTCCCTAGAAACCAAAATACGAGTAAGACATTGAGACATAAAAATATGTGCCTCTACAATTGATAACAGTGGCCCGTTGTAATAAAATTACTTCATGGTTGCGGTTACTACCCATGAATTTGACTTATTGAAAAAGAACTTAAATCAGTAAACCCAATTCAAACCCAATATATGGAATGATTGTTTCTATTTTATGACATAATCAAAGTTATCTGAAAATAAGTAAATAACGCGAGTTGCATGAAAAAATCAGTTACACTGGTCTGCAAATTTTAACTTCTTGGTTGAGGTTTTTATTTTAATAGGTGAATGACTTTAACATGTCCATGCTGAATATAAATTTGAAAATCGTTTTGCTTCATCACATGACAGTTTTATGCAACACAAGAAATAATAAAAGTATAGCTTTATTTCAACACAAATACATTTAATTTTTAAAATACAATAAATAAACAAACATATTTTATAGAAATAATGTTTTAGCACTGTGATAATGTAATCTCATTTATATGAACATTAACAACATTTGCAAGTTCAATTTTTCAATTTTTTAGATTTCTTTGTGTGAAAAGAGTTTTTTTTTCATTTTTTATCAGTGACCAGCAATTGTCTGCTAACATACTCACATTCCAACTTTCTTGATAACGTGGTACCATCTCCTTAATGTCTTGGGGGTTTTAAACCCTGCTCCTCAGTGACACAACCAAGAAGATTTTCTGAAAAAAATCTAAGTTAGAGTGTACAAAATGTACCTTAGCACTCATATTACACCCTTGTTGTCTAAATTTTTTAAGCATATTTTTTTTACAATATTTTTATAATTGGGATCCTTGTGATTTTCTAAGAAGATTTTAATGACTTCCTTGAAGGCCGTCCATGCTTGTTTTTCGGTCTGTGTCATTGTGTCTTCAAATATGCTATCTTTTTCCAACTTCCTTGTCTGTGGTCCAACAAAGTGTTCCCTCTTTAATATTTGCATCAGATATTCCTGGAATTGTCTTGCATATATATTTTTGTGGCAGTTACCATCCGTGTTTAAACTTAATAAATAGATTCATAAGTCCCAATTTTATGTGGATTTTATGTTTTAAGGAGGAAGAAGAACATTTTTTGGGTTCTCTAGACCGTCATACAGTATATTTTTGGATCATGGAACAAGATTCTCTCTTATTTTTCAATCTTTTTTTGGCCCAGTGGTCAGATCGTGTTCTGCTGTCTCTTTTCATATAAGATTTATGGTAGCTTCGTGTATCCGGACTGTTGACCTAGAAGCATACCTATCACTTTATGATCTTCGCACACCTGCCTCTTATGGTCTTCGTATTTCACTACTTATAGTACTAGATTCATGTTCTCGTATGTTTCCTTGAGAAGAACTGAATGAGCAATAGCAACCGACGAATATTTGTTCCTATTATATAACAGAACAGCTTTTATACTTACTTTTGAGGAGTTTAAAAAAAGCAGCTTCTAAAGCATTCACTAAACCATGGGAGTATGTAAGTATCTCTTCTTGACAGAAGTACGGAACAAATTACTCTTCATGGTGTCAATACCATGCAAATGATGTTCCTGCAGCTAGGCGATAGTTTACTTTTAGTCTTTCACCCAGGATTTGAGCAGCAGCATTAGAACGACCTGAGCCCCTTACCAAATCATTAAGTTCATATTGTGTGAACTGTTGAGGCTGCTTGACATCCCCTACTGGAACTGGATTTGAATCACTCCAATTGTCTTCAGAGTTTGTTTCAGAGTCTTCAGATGAATCGTTTCCGAATGTTTCTGATGGAGAAGGCACAGGAAAATCTGATTGATGAGCGACGGGCCTTTTTGCTGACAAGAGATTTTGATAAACGATATTTTTCAGGATTTTTTATATTATTTTGCAATTTCAGATACACAAAAACAACAATCATCTACATGATTTCGAGGCTCATGTCAAATCATTGGAACTGCAAAAGGCATGCTAATTATCTTCCCTTTAGTTCCTCACAAGTATGACACACTTTTTTGAGAGCCCATTTTTTGTCAAGATCTCCCAGTTTCATTCAACAGAAGGCATGAAATGCCGTTTTAACAAATTATGTGATATTCCGTATTCTTTTTCTTGCCAAAAAACTCCCACAAATGTGACAAAATATGTCAGGATTATTTTTACATTTTCTGGAAGACATTAATTCACCAGACACACATTGAGCATTAAAGCGTCCACTCAGAAATGTCGCAGCTCACTAACTGAAAACTGATAGTGTACTCAATATGAATCGATGTATATCTAAGAGAAGTAATGTTGCATGCTACAGTGTTGCCAAATGTAACAATTTCAACAACGACTTTCATGATTTTTGCTTGCTTCCATAAGAAGTAAAATACTAGATACATCGGATACATTGATCATAAAAGTAGTAATTGTAAAAAAAATATACGTGATAGAAAAAAAAACGTTTTGTGTTTCAAAATCGAGATGATGTACTTCATAAAGATGTCGTATTTTGAAGAAAACCCCAGAACCATGCCGACCAGTGTTATTATACATTCATTCAATTATTTGATCATAAATTAATACTTCTTTTATCCATTCAGACATACCATTAGTAGTCGACTATGGCAACAGAAGCAACAAGAATGAAAACAAAAATCTTTCAGTAATTGTTTGAGAACACTTTTCTTCCCGCCTTTACCGGATGGAGATTTGCAGGCGCACTACTATCCGCGTTGGTTAAACACTACACCACTTCGCGATGTTCTGGTGAAACTTAAAATATTCACAAAAATGAATAAGAATTGAAATTCCAGCTTGCTTTCCAGACAAGACTAAACCTCGCTGTCGGAATCAAAAATAGGGAAACTTGAAACATATCGCTGTTCAAAAAATAAAAGTGCTGCCAGATAAATAAAAATGCCGTAGCTTTTAAATGAAAATAATCTGTGAATGAATGTGAGAATCGATGGAAGACAAAAGCGGTGGTTGTATAATCTGTTGACCAACTAGAATCCCCCCTGACTGGGGAGAAATTAATACATATTTTTTCTTATCATCACGTCCTGTTGTTTTTAACACGGAATTCGGTCCGCTGATTACCTGACCAGAATAGTGTTCACGTAGGTCGCGAATCTAATGTAGGGCACCTTCACTGTAGTAGCTGGTGAGTGAGCGATGATTAAATGTCATTTATTTCCTTTTTTCTAATTAATTCAATATTGGTACTCCATTATTAGTACGCTTCCTAATAACGTTCTCCTAGCGACGAGAGACATTTGAAACGCGGTCTTAACTTTCCTTGGCTATCACGTGACCCCCCCCCCCTTTCGGCACCGCAACCCCGCCCCTTCTGATGTGCATCACACCACTTCTGATCTGTCTCCTCTTCATCAGTCCTCTTCCATACCGCCCAGTTCAGATCCATGCTCCCCCCCCCCAGATCGTACCATTACAAGCCTTTCCGCTGGCCACCTCTCCATTCAACTCCTCACCGCCAATCACCGTTTCCACCTTCACTCACACTCACACACACACACACGATCCGTATCACCCATCTGAACCGTATTTCCTTCCTCAACCGTCACACGACCCGCATGGAACTCCATCAGCCGCACCAGTGCCCTCCTTCCCATCTCACCAAAAAAACCCAGCGATACCCCCCCACCTCCGGCCCTGCCCCTCTTCCGCAGCCGCCCACGACGGCATCCCTTACGTGTCGGCGGCACCCCTGCGCGTGCGGCGACGCCGAATTGATATCGGCATTCGATAAGCCGGCGATTGCGCAGAACCTCACTTTGGCTGCGGGCTTGCAGGGGCGGGCCCCGGGCCCTTGGCCTTTTGGCCGCGGCGGCCGGCTCGGAGCGGGGTAGTTGGGCGGTGGAGGGAAGGGTGGGGGAGGAAAGGGGAGGCGCGGGGCGTTATCTGTGGTCGGAGATGGAGAGGACAGGAAATCCGATGATCTGGGGCAGCGGTGCCTGCGAGCGTACGCAGCACCCGTTCGTGCCCCGCCCTCCCCGCCCAACCTCGCCCCGTGCCCCTTCGCTGCGGGCAAACAGAGGTCAACCGCCAATCCGCCCCGCCCTGCCCGCCCCGCCCCGCCCGCCCCGCCACCCAAGGCGTCGACTCAGGAGAGCGTCCTGCCGTGCCCTTGCTTGGCTGGTGGTCCCAACGCCACGTTATTGCTCATCGCTCCCTTGGCGTCCCGATTTCCGTTTGGCGAGTTCTTGTCCTGATAGGACGAGACTCAGCAAGAATGAGCTATTTTAAATTCGCGTCCTTCATTTGGCTCACAACGATCTATGATCACTGTTGCTGTCTAGATGTGTTACCCTCCAATTAAAAAATTTAAAAAAAACAAAAAAACAAATCATCTGAGATCTCTAGTGTTAGTATGGAAATGGAGGCTCTTCTTCTAAATTAAGAAGTTGGTGACAATTTCGAGTAGTACTCTAATAGCACGTACTTTCTTGAACCAGTGACGGTTACATAATATTATAATACCACAATGTCTCTTCTTGTTTACTAATCTCAGCCATCACTTGTAACACTCATTACAAATCGTAGCGCGTTAGGCGCAAAAATATAAGCTCATCATTAGCCATCGGGTGTTTAAAACATTTTCTAATGAAAATATTTAAAAACAATTAATATATGTATATGAATTATCGAAAACTTAACATTCTGACGAATTTTTATTTTTCCTTTTTGTGGTATTTTTGACATAAAATGCATTTTTGGAAATATTTTAAAAAAATACTTTTTCTGAAAATTTATGTATATTCCTTTTTATTCTTGGTTACAAAAATAAATTTAAATCACTGTAAATTCTACTTATATCTTAAATTTTCTACTGGCAACTAATATCTAGTTTTTCTTCGACTGACCCTGTCATTTGGGTTTGCAGGCCAATGCATTTTTAGAATCGAAGAGCTTGCTGATTTCTTTTTTCGCCTTTCTTGCGCAAATAACATAAAATAGAAGAACGGTCTCTGGCCACTTGGTTGAGCGCTGAGCACCGAATCGCGACGTAATCAAAGCCCTCGCGTCTCAGAGCGCAAGAAGACGATCCCAAATTCCGACAGTGATGTCCTTTCGTGCTAGATGTTCTTCTGGGAGGGGCGCAGTGGAAGCGGATCTCAGCCGGGCGTGTGCGCGTCTTCATTCTGCCCGCAGCTGCCTGACTTGTGCACCACCGAAGTACTTCATCAGTGCCTCTAACTGTAGTAGCCGAGATCAATCATGCCAAAGCCTCTCATTCACTAACGATTCATTAATAGTCCACTCATGATATATTGTTTTCTGGTGTTAGCTATTTTTAGATGCAAGTGCAGTGAAATACATTGCTGTGTTTTACATCCAATTATGTTTCTAATACCTTTTTAGGCGCCTATTTAAATAAAACTGGTACCTTTTTAGGAGCCTGAAACGTATGTTTTAGTGTCTTAACAACGGATCGATATAAAGTCGACAACCCAAAACAGGGAAAATGGAAATTCACCCTCACACATCGCGCAAAAAACTGAAAAGTTATTCTGCGAAAAGTTATTTCAATTGCCGTAAAGCGTCTTTCCCTTGTAATATGTTGCAACGTGAACTCTGCTGAAAGATTCAATCAAAAGAAATTTGCAAATTCGAAAATAATACACAAGTACACTAAACAACTTATGTTTTAAAGATGTGTTTTTTAAAGAACTGTTTTTTTGAAATGAATTTCATTGAACAAAAAATCTTTTAATGTTGTACTTAAGCCATGTTAAATTTTGCCAATTTTCGACATTCAAATTGGGCCAAAAACAATTTCCTTTACTGTTCTTTGCTACAAAGGAAGAAAAAAGTTTTAAAAAAAAACTCAGAGACATTTTTGTGAATTCTTTGTAATTATTTTGATGAAGAAATTACGCAAAAATACTTATTTTTCACAAAAATTTACTTCAAGTATACTTTTACAGGTCCGTCCGATCTTACTTCAGAACAAATTTCGTGTATGACAAATATATCCTGATTAAATATTGTACTTTGCAATGTTACTTTTTTGCAATTAAACAAAATATAGAGTTCGCCGAAAATGGGCTGAAAACCACTATTTATAGCGTTCTTTAATTCATAATTCATTCGGTTGAATTCATCCGCTGACTGGAGGAGGATTCTAGCGACTAGTTGCTGTCATAGGTAGTAGCATGCCAGAGCAGTACTCTAAGAAACAAAATACTGATTGCGCACTACCTTCCTCCTTTTTTCTTGTTATATCTTCACCACGCACTTACACTTACATGCATTACATTACTTCACATGTCGGGAGACCAGTCTGGAGTTTGGAGCTTGTCCGGGCTGGAGAAAGGTCGCCTAGAAGGCCCCGGCTGGAGCGGTGCCCCGCTGAAGAGAGACACCTGGATGTGGAAACCTCACAAACAGACTTGTGGGTCGCCGGTGGATCTCACCATCAATCGCGAGAAGAATTAAAAAAATATTTTTTTTCTCGTTCGGACTAAGATCTTTCGAGGGATTTTAGTTTAACATGCTAACATTTTTGAGATTTGAATATTCCTTGACAAATGGAGATTAAATACTCTGGCTCATTCAATTCATTCGTTTTCTTCTATATGCTAATGAAATTTAATCTTCATTTTTTAACGATAAACTATTAGGATTGCCTTGTCGAGCAATAGAAAGGGAAACGGGTAAGATTGTACAGAGATACGGGAAGATATTATTTGTTTAGGGAGGTTTAAGTACATCTTGCGAATTTAGATTTGATACGACTTGGTATGTTCCCTGTTCGGCCTAGGTGAAATTTCAAAGCGTGATGAAATGAGGGAAGGAAAGAATAGAACTTATTTGCTACTTTTTTATATGTTCTAGGACGGTATTCATTTGGACTTCTCTGTAAATTTGATGGTTAGGTATATAACTTTAATTGACTTCCTAAGGACTTTATTTTGGAATATTTGTTTGATTGTAGGAGCAGCGTTTCCCCACACTGGGCAAGCATTACATAGTGTGGGTAGGATAATAAATTTATATAATAGAATCTGGCATTTGGTATTAAGTGTTGAATGTTGATTTATAAAAGGGTATAGTTTTGATATTTTTGCATTGGATTTGTTGATTTCTGCGTGAATATGGGGTTTCCAGGAGAGTTTCTTATCTAACAATATTTCTAGATACTTCATTAGTTGGCTTTTACACGTTTTTTTCATCTATTTTCAGATAGGATTTTGAGGTTTCCTAAGAGTAAATATCTTAAGGTGCATTTACAGGAAGAGACAAAGTCTCCTAACTTCATGACATCACAGAGATAAAGTGTCTCTGACGGCTTTACACGGTTCGAAATATCTCCCGAAACGCGACTCTCCTACCATACGGGAGAGTTGGTTCCTGAGATATTTCCGGGAAATTATCTCCTTGCTGTTTACACTTGATACAGATGTTCTCCGGCGCAGCCATCTTGAATACGCAGCTGCGAGCAGTTTGAGGTTAGAATGTGACAACTGTTTCAGCTGCCTGTGCCACTTTCACAATTTTGAAGAAGCGGAGGAAAAGAAAGAGACAAGTGTGAGTGATTTTGTTTTCTCGAGAAAAGAAGAACTGCGTATTTACAAAACTTTGATGGTGGAATTGTAAGAAGAGGATTTTTTTAAACTATTTATTTGCTACCTGTTTAATTGCATTACACTTTTCAGAAACAATAAAATAAAACAAGTTTTAATTTACGGACGATTAAAAATATTTTTTGGCAAACCCGGTCGGAGTCCGGGATGAGGAAAATAGTTTTGACCTAATATAAGGTTTGAAAAATGGGTGAACTTGATAATTTGTTTTAGAAACTTTTAGTGAAGTTAAGTATAAACGATTTGAAAGAACTTTTTTTAAGTTCTCTGTAAATTTGAGTTATGATATAAACTAGAAAAGATATAAAATGTTGCGAAGGAGAATATTTTGAATTACTTGAGATTTGTTACTTTTGGTGGAAGAGGCATTACACCTAGGGTAGGCATATGAAAGAGAAGACGTAATTATGGTTTTATATAACAAATTTTTACAATTGATCCGTAATTTGAAGTTTTCATTTATTAAAGGAATAAAAATAATATCATAAACGATGATTTCATGTACAAAAACGTCGTAACTTCAGAAGGATTTGATTTTTTTATTTGGAAATATCTCACGCAATCAAAAAGTAAAAAAAAGTGGAAAATAATTTATTTCGGAAAGTGACTTGGTTTGACGGCACGGCGGTTTTTGGCCACATATGGCTATATTTGGACATATAGTCCTTTGTCATTTGTATTTATAATTTCAAAGTATATAATTTCCCACAAAGAACAGAAATCCACCGATCACGTTGGAACGCCGCACAGACACAGACGCAGAATGGCTAATCGAGCACGTAAACACATGCAAGAGAGCAAAAAGTCTTCCAACTCTCTTTGAATACTATTTATCTCCCAGGAGATACGATTCCTCATCGATTCCAGAGTAATATAAAAAGTATCGATAAATAGTATTCAAAGAGAGTTGGAAGACTTTTTGCTCTCTTGGTTTACGAATATTATAGTGTTCACGTGCTCGATTAGCCATTCTGCGTCTGTCTGTGTCTGTGCGGCGTTCCAAAGTGGTCGGTTGATTTCTGTTCTTTGTGGGAAATTATATACTGGGGAATTATAAATACAAATGAAAAAGAACTGTATGTATTTCCTGTGGCCAAAAACCGCCGTACTGCCAAACCAAGTCTCTTTCCGAAATAAATTCTTTTCCACTTTTCTTGCTTTTTGATTGCGTGAGATATTTCCTAACAAAAAATTCCAATTCTTCTGAAGTTACGAAGTTTTTGTACATGACTACATTATCGTTTATAATATTATTTTTGTTACATCATTTAATAAATTAATACTTCAAATTACGGATCACTTGTAAAAATTTATTTGTTATATAAAACCATAATTTGGTCTTCTCTTTTATATGCCTGCCCTGGGTGTAATGCCTCTTCCACCAAAATTAACAAATTTCAAATAATTCAAAATAATCTCCTTCGCAACATTTTACATCTTTCCTAGTTTATATCATAACACAAATTTACAGAGAACTTAAAATTGATTCTTTTAAATCGTTTATTCTTAACTTCACTAAAAGTTTCTAAAACAAATTATCAACTTCAACCAGCTTTCAAACCTTTACATTAGGTCAAAACTATTTTCCTGGACTCCGACCACGTTTTCCAAGAAACATTTTTAATCGTCCGTAAATTAAAACTTGTTTCATTTTATTGTCTCTGAAAAAATGTAATGCAATTGAACAGGTAGCAAATAAATATTTTTTAATAAAAATCCTCTTCTTGCAATTCCGCCATCAAAGTTTTGTAAATACGCAGTTCTTCTTCGAGAAAACAAAATCACTCACACTTGTCTCTTTCTTTTCCTCCGCTTCTTCAAAATTGTGAAAGTACCACAGGCAGCTGAAACAGTTGTCACATTTTAACCTCAAACTGCTCGCCGCTGCTTTTTCAAGATGGCTGCGCCACAGAACATCGAGAGACATTTGTATCAAGTGTAAACAGCAAGGAGATACTTTTCCAGATATATCTCAGGAACCAACTATCGCGTTTGGTAGGAGGCTCGCGTTTCGGGAGATATTTCGAACCGTGTAAAGTCGTCAGAGAGAGTTTATCTCCGTGACGTCATGAAGTTAGGAGACTTTGTCTCTTCGTGCACCATAACTTATAAAATGTGTCAAGCCTACCCAAATGCCATATTGGGCCTACACCAGAAAATAGTTATGTTACCGGGAGATAACTACTAGGATAAATGAAACTGAAAATTGATGTTAAGATTATTTTTAATCAAGCGAAGGGAACGTGATTATTTTTCAAATCGTTTAAAGAGACAGTAAGAATGCCGAAAAAGTCATTAATGTGAAAATAGGCCAAATAGGTGAAATAAACTATATTAAAATATTTATTTTTATATAATTCTTGCACATACGTGTATACTAAATATTCTCTGTTTAATATTCTCATTTAGATGAAATCAGACACTTTCCCTATTATCCAATGACTAGTAATAATACTCTTTTTTGAAAAAAAGACAAAAAACGTATTCATAGAACCAACAGTGGTTGTTTCATATAGATTTCACTCTAATTACCCTTGTGTTTTTCTGGAGAAATCTACGAGGGAATTATCATAAATTGAACTGGAGTATATTTTTATAGCAAATAAAATGTCCATGGCATGTGATGCTTCAGACATAAAAAATTACATTAAATACTTATATACTATTACAGTTATAATTGTGACTAATAAGATTCAAATATAAAAGAAATATCCGTAGTTGAATGCTGTTTGAGTTTCAACAAAATCATTTGGAACAGCGGCGTTTCAATTTGCTTCTCCTCTTTCAATGTAAAATGTCATCGAACATACAAAAATGTCTGGGGAAACAATTTAGACTAATTGACTATCTCGTAATATGCAAAGCAATTATTTTGCATACGCAATTAAAATGGATGTAATGGACCATATCTCATATTTACGAATTGTTGGGTGCATTGCAATTTACGATATTTGGAACATAAATGAAAATTTTGTAGTACTATTCTTTTTAAGTAGTCCCATCATCGCCAATGACCATTATCAGCTGTTAGGGACCGCATTAGAGTGATTCTGAAGTTCTGAAAATTTCCTTTGAGAAAGGAAAAGTGAAATCTATGAAGACAAACGAAGTGTTGTGCTCGTCACTCCATCACCATCTAGTACCGAATCCAGCAAGAGGAGAAGCCATCCACTGCCTCTTTCCTAACTATTGAAATGTACAAGCGTCTGCAGAATCCTTTATCCTTTTTAACGTACGAAATTAAATGTGGCTGTTATCATTATATGAAACTGTGCACCTTCCTTCTCCAGTTAATTTTTATTTTATTTAAATATTTACATCAATTTACGAATCTCTTTAGAACTGTTTTATGTTACATAGCAATGCACGTTGTTCTGCAGATTTTGAAAGATCTATGAAGAAATGATGCAGCGCAAGCGCACACACACATCACAAGATTTTGAAGTTGTAATCGTTTCCGTGGTTCTAATTGTTATAGTATTCATTTTCATGTATTTTTTGCTATACATCCTTCTGTTTTTCAAATAATGAAAGACTGAAGTTGAAGATGGGAGACCCAAAAGTTTCGAATAATTAAAGACCCTTTGAATAATTTTTATTTCTTTGCTATTAATTTGTTCCCGAGAGAATGGTAGCTAAGAATGGTAATGGGTTCGGCAGTAAATCATATATGTTCGTGCACTCCAACTAGCGCTCAAATTACTTTACGATTTGTGATCGTGTAAACTCAGTATTACTTTATATTCTCCCGGGAGTGAGGTGGAATAGTCGTTATCGCATTTAATTTCGTTAATAAATTTGAGACAACTATAGAAAATGTGTTGTGTTGCCTACAACTTAAGCATTTTTACTGCCGCAACTAACACATTTCGCCGCCTTGCCCGTGGGATTGCGCCATCTATCTGCAATTCCATTATTATATCAATGAACAGAATAAATACTGATACGAATAATATTTTTCCAGTGGTAAAGAAATTCCATTAAGTGTTTAAGTTTTTATGTTGGAATAAATCATTTGTTCCAGTTTATCAATACAATTTCAGCTCACCATCCTATAAAAATTACTTTTGCTTTAATAGCGTTTTTGTGTTTGTCAAACAATAATCTTACTATATTTCTTACAGCCGAATGAAGAAGTGAATGGTATCTAACTAAAGTAAACAAGTACAACGCTAGAACAACCGCACATTAAGCGTCATTTAAAGATGCTAGGGAAGAATTCTAAAATAACATGTTTTGGCTGGTAAACTACACAGCGTAACTATTTATTATGAGTTACCGAATAATCTTTTTTATGCACCTTTTGAGAAAAAATCTCATGTACTGGTGACGTAAAACGCGATGCTCGTGAATGAGTACAATCCGTGATTCTTTAGCTTAATATCATTGCGATTGTTATTATGAATTTTGTTTTGTTGATTACATTTATTTCAAAAGCAATTGTTCTTAGACAGCCACTACTAAAAGCTATTACTTTTTAGGTATGTGCGGCTCGCTAAGAGTTCAGTTTTTTGTGAGAGTATTTTTAGAGGTAGTCGATAAAAGTGAGGCGATGTTCCAATTGTCAGATAAAACTGTTGCAAGAAAGGAAATAGAATACTTTCTCCTGACTGATCAGCTGATACTCGTATCATAAATTCCTATTAAATCTGTCCTTGCAAGTTTTGGCATTTGAGGAAATATTGTGAGATGTTTTTCATTCAAGTAAATATTGTTACGGCAAATATTTCGGTCTTCGCAATGTATTAACTACTTAGAACTATTCTAGTTATAATTTACATTGTTATTTAATTTAGAGAAGGTTTGGAAGATCGCAATGTCTAATAAGGCGTGCTTCATCTAGTACAGTGGCTTGCTCTGTCGTGCAATGTTATTCTCAAAAATATATTCACCAAATTACAATAGTTTAGTGCTTACTCTTTCCTTTGTAGTTTGCTTTCCAGGAATTAACGTACGAGTGAAAACACTCCGCACCAAACAAGTATTCTCGTCCCTAAAGTAAATTTCCCCCTAAGTGAAACGGATTGAATTTCAAAAGGGAAAAAACCTTCCGCTAGGAGGGAGCGGAGTCACCCTCTGCTACCAATATTTCCGAGGCGTGGCGCGGCGCATCGGCCGGCGCGGCCGCCCGCTCCCAAATGAGAGCGGCGTTGGGAGGTGTGGAGGGGGTCAATTTGAGCATCGGCAGTTGTGGGAGGGAGCCTGCCCCCCGCTCGGCGTCGCCGCGCGATGAATCATTCATCGCAACAAAATGAACGCTGCGACGAAGTAAATGATTCATGAGGAGGTCTGAGGGGAATTGCGTTCAAAGGTGGGAGCGCGGCGGCGGTGAGGCACACATGTTAATGAGCGGCGCCGCTCCGCGCACCCCTCCGCGGCTTTTGCGCCGCTACGGCGACGGGACGAGTGGAGGAGAGGCTCGCGGCGAGCGAGAAGGGAGAAACACAATGGCTCCAATGTGGTATCTTCTGGCGAAGAATGAGAAGGAAGGAGGACAATGTCTCAAATAAGATCTCTGCAGACGACGGGTTAGAAAGAAGGAACAGGAAGGCACAATAACGGTATATTCTGGTCCAGAAGTGAGGCGGCGGCGAGGAACAAGGTAGGAACACAATGGGAATATCTTCTTTGTTTTTTTCTAGGACGTATCTCAAATTGGAATGTTGGTAACTGAATATCAGAGACCTGATTATGTTTTTTTCAGACATTACATTGCTGTACTTTACAATATAAAACAATAGTAAAGGTTGTCAGAAGGGAGAGACACGATGTAGCAAAGACGATATCTTCCTATATCTTCCGTATCCTACCGCTGACAGTATTTTTGTGACATAGTATGAGAATAGTAGAATTTTGGCTATTCCAAATAATAATGAAATCATTAATGATTATTACAGATTATCTTGCTGCACTGAATATTTTCTTGTGTTGTCACGAAACTAAACGTCCGTGCGATGTGTGAGGGTCAACCCCAACATGTCTCCCGCGCAGATCCTCATGCGTCATCCACAGATGGGCTACTGCGACAGAGAGAGAGGAAATGAAACTTAAAATACTATGATGCGAAAAAAGATACATTGTAGAAAACAAACGCCAATGTGTGGCTAGCAAAGACTGAGCACTGTGAGTTAGAAAGAAGAAAATAAATCTTCGTGTTTTATAGTACCTCAAATGATGGATTGGCGACTAAATAGAAAAATAATATGAGATTTTATCAGACAATATTGAAAGAATGGATTCTGATTTAACAGTACAAAATCCAAACGTTCCAAAATAAATACCTAAGAATAATCACAAAAGCATCTTGGTTTATCTCTAACTCACAGTATATTTCTCCCATCTATCCGCTATATTTCTAACAAAATATCTCGAATACCTTCAGCGACTCATTTCAACCTAGGTATACAGAACCCTCATCTTAAACGTTTGAAAAGTCAATTACCCGGATAATTTTTTGACCCTCCTAAGCAGTCTAGAAATGATTTGCCTTTCCGTCTAATGTATAATGTGATTCTGAAATGAAATAAACGATAAAAAATATATCATGTAAACTTGCTGTATAAAAAACATCAACTGTTGTATCTGTCACTCACGGCTGCTGAGAGCCACAGGCCAAACAAGGATACATAAATTAAAAAATGATTTAAGTGAGATGTAAAATACGCGAGTAGCACAAAGGCGAGGATGTTGAAAGTGAAAAGGAAAGACCAAAACGAGTGAAAAGGAAGAGCCACAATGTCACAAATATATCTTCATTGTCTTTTTCTGGCGAGTTGTCTCAGACAAGTCTGATTTTTCGAAAATTTCAAAACTTCAACATTTTTTCTAAGTCTTCTTAAATCTTAAGTATTGATCATAGAGATTTTATCTTACTGATATCTGTTCCTTAAAAATAGTTTTTAAAATAAGTTGATATACAATTTTTCGAAATTTTGAGTACTTTTGGCGTAATTGTGGGTGAAAATGGGGTACGTGCAGTACGTGCATAACGTACGTGCAGTTTTACCTCTGTAAAATTTGGACGCTTAACTCTTCAAGAAAATTGTGTTATAAATGCTCGCGGTGTCACTATACCGGTACTAAACATATCTCAATTCATTTTCTTTTTCGCATGCATCCCCCTATTAATTAAAGGTAACTAGCTACCACTGCTTCTTACGTTAGTAAGTGCAAGAAAGCAAATGTGCAATTGATAAGTTCAATTTCTTTAATGGAAAGTTTGACTGCCATCGAAGAATCTTTTCTGCTCCTCACTGTGTAATATCACGTGCAGTGATCGTAGTACGAAATTGTTCTAGGGCTTGAGTAGATATTTTCAATAGTGAATTCTTTATGGTACTACGATGAAATTTGCAAATCTCACCTCATATCCGCAATTAAAAAAGCTTGTCACAGAGGTTCTTATAAATTAAATTTATTGTAACGAAGCTGTTTGAATGGAAATGTCTTCAATATTGATTAAAACTTCCCAACTGTAGCTCTTAATGACAAGAAGTGCCTCGCGACTGAGGAGAACAAAGTGGGAGCAATGCCAGCGGTGAGGTGTCGGAGTACGACACGTGTTTCATACTCCTGGGCTCCCCTTTGCGTCATAATGAGAAACCTCTTGTTACTACTGCGAGAATGCTAGGGTTAAAATGAAAGCATTTTTTAATTTTCTTAAATGAAGGTTTTACTCCACGTTGTTCCTTTACATGGGAGTGCGTTTTGTACTCTCTCAGTTCTAAAGTGAAGTACCACGGCTTGATGCTTATCATCCATCGCGTTTTAACATACGTTTTAGTCTAGCGAGTTTTAAAAGGAAATGGAGATACTTTCTTAGGAATGAAACCCGGAGTCCCATTACACTTTTGCGCTTTCTCTTTAGATTCCTTTTATCTTTTTTCTCTCTTCTTGAAGCGTCTCTGCTGTCACATTCACTAGGATGCAAGAAAATGTGTTTCAGCGAGGTAATTACTCTTTCATAGAAGCCTGTGAATGGAAATTTATCTGCACTTGCTAAAAAGAGCAATGCTGTAGGACTACGCGGAAGACGTTAGTATTTTCCGCGATGCGCTTTAAACATCCACAATATCTTGTGAATTATATACAAGAGTTTCCGTCATATTTAGCTTATATACAAATTGTTAATATGGTAAATATACTGAGAGTATTTTTGTATTTGAAAGTATTCCGTATATGATTATGAACCATCTAGTTACCATATGGTTCGAGTGAGATTTTTATCTATTCACCGCAAGAATACTTATCGTTTTAAATGTGATATAATTTTCCGAGAAATAAATTATTACAACACTATTTTACTTGAATTTCTGGACATTTGTTCTTCTCATTACGTGCTATATAATGTGATAAGCCAGAATACCTCGGTGGTATTTGAACTGGAAAAAGACATCAAGAGTGATAATTACGATATGATTGCATATACAAGGATTATGTAGGACGCTTAGAGCCAAGAAATACGCGTTGTTAGGTCAAGCGATTTATAAGATATAATATTCCATGCTTGACGTAAGAACGCTGTTCATTTATTGAAAAGTATGGCTCCAAGAAATTAAAATTCAGCAGTAGTAGTTAAAACGGTACGATTATTATTTCGATTAAAACTGGGTAATAATTTAATGATAGGAGAGTGGGAACTTATAGTTAATTGCGACGAGTTAAGAGTTCAAGGGTATTAATTTTATCTGCGTTGTAATTTGTAATTACCGACTCAAAGTAAAGTAGACTCGGTATCAAGGGGAATTATATTAGAGCATACAATAATTTCAAAATAATTTTATAAAATCAACAGAAATTTTCACTCTCAGAATCGAAAGATGCAACATAGTAGTATCAACGGTTCGTAATAAATTTTGATTTTCATTTTTTATTAGAATTTTGCTGTAATATTTGTTGCTTTAATACTTAATGTAGGCGAAGTTTCATAAAAAATCCCTCATGACAATGTTAAAGCACCCAGAAGAGGCCATTTTGATGTTTCTTCTTCTTCTTCTTCTTCTTCACATCAACGTGTTCACTTGTTGCTCTGATCTCTAAAAAATGACATACTGCTGAATTCTGTATACGATGAGATGGGAAGGGCCTAAGGAAGTCAAAGACATTGCCTCACGTAGGTGCTATGAGGCAGAGCTCTGAAAAACCTGCCGGCAAGTGATGCGTGCGGTTCTGACTCTGTTAAACGCCGTGGTGCTGAAAGAGAAGAAAGGGGGTGCAACTGGAGTAACCGACAAATTAGACAAAGCGAAAGAGTGTTCGAGGAAGGGATGAACGAAAAGAGTGGCACGAGAGGGGGGAGTGTGTGAACGTTTTTGGGCGAGTATGGGTAATGGATGAGCTGGCAGCGCACAATGTGGAGTGAGTGAAACTGGGCAGAGAAATGGGCGGGGGTGACGGTGGCGGTAAGGTAAGGTAGGGGCATGGCCATGGGCGTGGGCGAGGGCATTTGTGTGGGTGATGTCTTGGGCGTGGGCGTTGGTGAAGCCGTGGGCATGGCCATGGGCGAGAGCTTAGGTGGGGCGTGGCGGGCCGCGCCGGGGGGGGGGGGGGGCTGGCGTTTGCTGCAGGTGATGCACGGAGGCTTGTGGGCGTAAAGCGCTTTTCGCCGCCCCTTGCTAAATACATCTCTGGCACGGGCGGAGACGCCGTTCCTCGCGCAGGCAGGGCGGATGCGGGGCCTGCGATGTCGGAAGTTGGCGGATGCGCGCTTCGCTCGAGACACAAGGGGTGGACGCAGAGACTATGTAGAGTGAGGCCGGAGAAACTGCAGAGAGCCTGTAAAAGGTGTCGATGGCTGTCGTGAGATATCACAGGACGACGTGATGAAGCTTTGTAGCAGAAAAAGAGGCAGCGAGGCGAAGAGTTGGATGGCACGGTGTAGGTCTGGTGGACAACGTGTCATTACAAAGTGAGGTGGCAGCGAAGGAAAGTACAAAGGTTCAGGTGAAGTGCAGGTGCTGTGTCAAGTGGGGGAAATGATGGTATTGCCCACAAGACATGAAGATTCCTTTTGTTGTAGTAGGTAATAACAGCAGTGTTTCTAGAAGGAGGAATCATTAAGGAAATTAGCCAACTAAGGGGTAGGCTATTGAGAGGAATTAAAATTATATAAAGATGTAATACATCTCACATCACGGAATACGAATGAGAAAATATTTTTTTTTGGAATTCATCGTAGTCAACAAACTATTTTTCGTAGTATTCAGAACGTTAAAGAAACTTTTTAAAATTAATAAAACGTTGATAATGTTACTCTTTATCGCATGCAGGTGATAAATCTTTTTCAGATTCTTTCAGTGGCGCGGGAAATTATTTAACCTGACTTAAAATGACATTTTATCGCATACTACATATGTATTACAAAGAAAGTAATGTAATGATGCAGTAGATTTTTAGCAAAAAAAAATTTTTGTAAATTCTTTATTCTGAGAAAGTGAATAGACCTCGTTCCTAAACATAGCAAATTATTTCTCCTAAGACGTTGTGTAGTCAGAATCCATTTGTGGATTCTTGATAACAGAAACTTGCTTAACAGTAAAACGTCTGACCGTTCTTCCGTGAACAATGCTAGCAGCTAATTAAAAGGCTTCTGAATTAGATCTTGAATTGAGTTTATATACAAGTTTTCAGAATACAGTTTTTTCGCGTATTTGAGTGGAATAAGAGCAATTTTAAACAGAAACTGTTCTCAAAACTGCTGCAACTGTTCCTGGTTTATGCACAATTTGCTTATAAACATGGTGCAGCGCAGGTTCGATTTTCATTGAACTGTGAATATTTGAAATTTGCAAAAGTTACGAATAATATGAGAAATTATGTATTGTACCTCAATAGTTTTATTTTGTATTTCAAAAAAACTAAAGTAATAAGTAAAAACTCATTAGTGCTGAAGATGTTAAAACTTTTTATGTACAGAAGAAAAAATACTTCAAACATTTTACCATTCTCTCAAGATCCCGTATCTCTTAATCACTTTCCGTATTAAATATTTCATTTGCGAGAAAAAGTGCGATAAGAAAAAACGAGTTCATTTAAATGTAGTTTTGGAATACTAGAAAACGTTTGAAGGTGGTGTTTCCAAATCATGAAAAAACACAATAAAGTAAATATATTAAATCAATGAACTAATATACTAGTGTGATAACCAATAGTTAATACAAAACAAATTTCATTTACTGTTGATTTGCACAACGTCAGAACACTTCTTTCTTCTACACTCTTCATGATTTGCACACAATTTCGGTATTATAATACCTGTAATTCTTAAAAAAACTTTCCAATTTGTAGGTCAGAATTTGAGGAATAAGTCGTTAGAAAATTTTACTATTATCTCTTAATTTAGAAGATAGTTTCAACATTCAATAAGGCGTAACAGCACCAGAGCAAACAAAGAAAGCATCGAGTCGTGTGGAGGATATATTCCATATCTCTTCGGAAAATTGAATTCGTCGCTCCCGAGTATTGCTTCCACAGAAACTTACCCAAGTAACTGATCCCGCTGCTACTTCATGCGCAGCCTGTCCCCTCATCTCCACCACAACAATTTCAACGTCGTTATAACTCGTTTACCCGGTGCGCGCAAGAGTGCATAACCTCTGCGTACATGTGCCCGGTCTCACGTGCGCCGGTCGTGTAATCCTACTTTGAGACGGATTGTTATCAGGGCGCGAATCTGTGTGCTCCCCACCCGCTGCATAGAAGGCAGAAGAGGAGGGGAGGGCAGGCAGCCCTACGACACACATTGGGCCCAAACGACTCCCACAGCCGCCACAATGTAATTGATCGATTTGATTAGTGCTTCTGGGCCCCGTTACGACTGAGGCCATTAGTCCCGTAATTGTAGAGCATACTTTCTAACGCTGGAGATTTTGGCGATCTTCCCTCGCAGGATGACGGGATCCGGTGGCCGTCGGGTTGCGGGTTTTTCTCCAAACAGGTATCTCCCTCCAGCTCCGAGCTCCCAACTAGTGTCCCGGCATTTCTGGTAATGAAGTGCAAGTAAGTGTGTGTTTAATTAAGGAATGAAGATATTACAAGGAAGAGGAAAGGAAGATCGTGCAAGGTCTCTGGCCCGTCCCTTTGGATACTGCTCCGTCACTCGCTTGGCGCTCAGCGAAGAAACCACAGAAAAGTACGGATTAGAGCAACCGGCCGCGAAAATTCTCCTCCCGCATTCGACCTAGCTATTTAGCATGTGTCCAAAATCCTGGCACCGTTTTGATTCGAACCCTAGGACCTCTTAGTCAAAGGCATGCAGAGTCATCAAATGATACGCTGAACCACCTAAGTCGGTGGCAAAATTTATCAATACGTTGTTGGGGATGACGTTGCCTAGGAATAATGTATTAGATGCTGGTGTTTCTTGATAACGATTAATTGATATTGGATCGTAGCATAACGTTTCTTTTCATAGGTTGATAATAAGTACGATAATCTACCTTCATTCTTGATCGCATAAATTCGGAAGTGAACACATCAATATTGTGTTCCTTCTGTTACTACAGAATACTTCCAAGTGTTATGCATATAAAATGTTGCAACTATTTCTTTGTATACAACGAGAGCTTTCTGAATATGCCTGCACTGTGATTCTTTGCCACACAAAACCATCTCCTAAGAATAATTCAAACCCAAAACTATGAAGCAAAGCGGTTACCGTCTTTTGTGATAATAAAGATGTAGATGTAGATGATAATTAAAGGAGTAAATGACCAGCGTAGTCTATGCGGCCCAGTAGGAAGGGGTGCTGATAGCGTGTCACTTTTTCCTGATTTCCAGACTTAGGGGTAAGAAACCCGCTGTCATGTGGTGTTTATGTGTGTATTCATTTTGGGAGTCGCAATATCAAGGGGAATAGCTTAATGGTTTTACTCTTTTATTATTAACAAGTACGTAAATATTAAGACATGTTAATTGGTAATGTGTTGCTCTTATTGAGAAGAAAAAAATCATAAATGGGTTATAGTTTTTAATAACAACTTTTAATAAATATTATTTCTTCAAGCTATTATTTCCGTTTTGAACTAGTGGAAAAGTCCGGCATTCCTTAACTTATTACTGAAGTTATTACTAGTGTATTTCCTTAGTTAGTGTTATTACTAGTGTATTTCCTTGTCACCGGTACCAATCTTAACCATCACTGTAAGAGCACTAATAGACCTTAACGGTGCGAAGTCACAGTTTCGAAGGACATTAACGACCGAGAATTCGCGATCACGCTGTTGAGATGGGTCCTGGTGTACGGAAGAAAAGAAGTGACGGGATTTGCAGCAATGCTCTTCTATATGCAGACTAAAGTACATTATAATATTTTTTATTAATTTTATCGTCCCTTTCTATGTAATATAATTTCGACAAAAGCGCGTGTTCTTCACATATTACTATTTAATATTGCTTTATATAATTATTTTGTTTGCTGCGATGTCTCCATTTGATTATTGCACTATTTTTATTTTTTTTTAATTGCAACTAAAAGTTTGTTAAACATAGAATCTCACTCTACAAAATGAAATTTTGATGGAAAAGTTTTTATCATCATCAAATCAAATCCTACAGTTAAAATAGTACAATTTTGAAGTGCTGTAATCTGCAGATTAGAAAATGAAGTGTGTACTCAAAAAAGCGGAACGCATAGGCGTTTTCCGAAACTTAGGACAAAATACAGTTTTACAGAACTACTTAACCACTCCTCGTACATTATTTTTACACAGTGTGTTTACCACACATTTCAATACATTGTCGTGAGAAATTAGAAAACTTCAATGGACTCCTGAAGTCAGCAAATGATGTAAAATATGTATGGGCAAGTTGTGTGTTCTGGCTGTTCGACTTTCACTTGTGAGATTGAATTCCTCGACTCCACATGTGAATTCAAATAGCGGTTGTGTCGTACGGAACTTGTGGTCAACAAAGGGAGTTTGCGGTGATATTTCTCGAGGTCTGACCTTTCTTCTACTCTAATTATTCATATCATATCTTCGCAATCAGCTATTCATCATATCATCCATTCATCCCAAGTAAGACCATGTGGCAAAGACTGTTATTGTTCAGCAGACTGGAGGGTACTGGCCCAAAGCAGCAAAAGGTTTTCATTGAACAAAATTTTAAAAATTCTGTGAACAGTAAATTTATCCCAAATGAGATACAGGTCCGAAGATTTTTCAAATTAACGTCCTAAAGCGTTATGACGTAGGCAGACAAAATCGTTATTTTGAGACTGGAAAATGTAGGTACGATATACGATTGGTCGCTAGCCACAGGAAAAAGTGATCTTTAAACCACTACACGTTACTCTTGGATATATCAATCAGTTCCGAGGGATTTTCCCTAAAATGCTGGTGGCAGTTTTAACAGGTTGTTAATCGCGGGAGATTAACTTTTGTTTCGGACAAAGAATGCAATTCATACTTGCTCTGACATTTCTTCAGGATATTTATTGCAGCTTCAAGTTATTTAACTTATGAATGGCGTATATTTCCATTAAACTTTACATTAAAAAACGAAAGGAACACTTGGTGCTAACAAGCGGAAGAGTCGCAAATTCGTTGCTGAAAATATTACTTACAAATATGAGGTTTTCAATGATTTACCTATTTTCCTTAGGTCTTGCATTTAACTACCACCTTGTAGGTTCTATGGTTTTGAATCAGTTTCATCCATTACCATTTAATGTGTATCTGGACTCTCAGAATAAATCTAACATGTTTCTAGATAGTGGTAATGGTCGCTCACTTGCTTGTGTGTGTGTGTGTGTGTGACTGGAGCTCCGCTATTGTGACGAACGCTTGTGAGTACGTTTGTCCCCACATGCCCACACGTCGTGAGAACGCCTGTGACAACGGGTGAGCGAGTGCAGCGCGGTTCAAATAGGGCGCGCCCGCCGCCAAGGAGACTGTTCCCCGCGGTACCCGCTGGACAGCGCAGTAAATGACGCGAAATCAGCCGGAGAGGGGGACACGCCGCGCTACCCCTACATCGGAGGGCGTGTTCATAAATACGCGCGAGCGGTAGCGCTCTTTCGTCCCCGTTCGTCACGATCATTCATCATTTCATTCATCATTCGCCTTACATATTGTCCGCCACAGCAACGACTACGTTTATTAGATAGGAGTGTTGGACGTCGTATAGACGCCTAGTCAGCCGTCCGCGAAATTTCATAGTTTTCCGGAAGTAAGTAATTCTTCGGACTACGACGCATGGAATGAATTTACCCGTTATTAGGAAAGTAGTACGAGATTAGATCTAGTAAAGTGCAAACAGCCGCAAGCGAGGCCTGTACGATCGGAACTCGCACGAGTTATCCAGTGAAGTGCGAAAGAGAAATTCACGCGGGCGTAGTAAGAGGCGCCGGGCTTAGGTGACGAAGAAGACGGGACGGAACCGGGAGTAGCAGGCAGAAGAGGACGGAACCGGGAGATCAAGACAGGAAGAGGATCCGAGTAGGCATCAGTCAGTCCGTCATTGGCATCGTAGAAACCTGGGAGCTTGCGGCCAAGACCAGTGCACTGCAAGGATAAACGTCGCATTCCAGAGAAGGAAACGGTGCAACATGTAGGTCAAGTTCACGTCATATATATATATATATATATATATATATATATATATATATATATATATATTGTGACGTTATGGATTGTGCAACCCCCTAACACCACCATCTCATGTGTGAACCACTACGAAGGCAGCGAGGATAACAGACGCGTAAGGCAGAGGTACTTAAATTGCGCGCTGGTATCCGTTGCCCGTACTAAACGAATGCGAACTTGCAAGTAATGCACGGAAGTTCCCCAGGCGCCGCGCGATAAATACGCGAGCCCGCAAGCGGAAGCTCTCTTTTTCTTGTCACCACGCGTCGAGTAAGCAGCTGCTCTTTTGATCACCGTTCGACGAGTCAACATTTTCATTAAAAACATTAGATATTGTTTGCCGCTGCAACGACTACTGGGTAGGAGTGTTCGGCGTCGAACAGACGTTCTAGTTAGTCGTCCGCGAGATAGTGCAGATTAAGTAGTGTTTCTTCAATTAAACAACACAGCGGGAAGTAAAAAGTTGCCCGTTGTGAGAGAAGCATTGAAAGTTCTTACATTCAAAGTAGAAGTAGCAACGAGGCGAGGAACTTGCAACGAGTATTCAGTGAAGTGCAAGGGACATTTTCGCAACGTGGGCGTAGTAGAGGCGCCAGTAGCAGGACGAGGAAGAAGAAGAGGCCGAGGACTCAGGCCGCACGAGGAAGAAGACGGATCGACAACGAAGAAGAACGGAAGAGGACGCAAGAAGGCAAAGGCAGACGGCAGAGGCGAATCCCGTGTCTCCTTACGACGCAGAGGCTGGACCGAACGGCGTCAGGGCAGCGACCAGCGCACGACCATCAAGGCCAAAAGTGGGAAGTCCACGAGGTAACAGTTAGGAACCGCGGAAAATAGGTCAAGTTCACGTCGGTAGGGAAAACTAGATAGGAAAGTGTTAAGAATTTGAGGACACGGGTGGCAACAAATTACAGTGTTTAGTAGGAGACGTTTTGATGCGCTATTGCCTGCCTAAAAACATTATACTTAGGACATTTAATTATTTCGCTATTTTCAGACACAGTTAAATTGTAAATTAGAGTAGTGCACTTGTACACATTTTGTACTTTACATGTAATATCTTGAAGCGAGAGATTGTAAATTACGTGTAATGTAATTATTATAGCACAAATTTAGATATAATTAATTTTCCAAGGGAATTCCCAGTGTAGATTAGGGTAGTTAATTCAGAGTATCAATTTGGAAGTAAATTATGTGTTCATTTACATGAGTGTGTGTTGTAAAGGTTTCTATCGGTGTTTTGATTATTCTTTGTAAAAGTGTGATTCTATATTCTTGGTTTGTCATTAACTTATGCCTCTAAAAGTTTATGGTAAATTATACGCTCGTTTGTGTGCAATCTGTGTGATTTTATTGTGTCAAGGGTTCAAACCTTTCTCGCACCCTGAAGATCCTGCTCCCTAGATTTTTAAAGCTCGCTTCACGAGCAAAGTATTGATAACCCGCTTACGGTTCATGCCTGCTACTGTGAAGGTGGTAAGTTGTGTGGGGTAGGTGGGTTGGCTAGAATATATATAATCAGTAAGTGAAATTATATATAATCTCATAAATCCCAAATTTAAAGGTAAGTTTAATGAAAAGTTCCTAATTTTTTATGACATTTCACGAATTGAATTAATGCCTTATTTTACGTGGCGAGACAATACGTTACGTTACGTGACGAAAGAAAAAATATAGTTGTTGCGTTTGATTCTGACGGGGTTTTCGTCCTTTTCGGCCTGTGTGTGGCGGCCACGGCGGTTGGTACGCGGAGGCAGCGGCTGCTGTTTACGACGCAAGGGGCGCTGCGGCGCGTGGGGATTAAGTGCGGAGACGTGGTTAAGCACCGACGACCCACGGGGGCCGCCTGACTTAACACTCGCCGTCGCCTGCGCTCAGGAGGGCGTCCTTGCTGCCGACGGTACACTCCCCGCCTATGCACTGCAAAAATTATAAGGGAACATCTGGCGTCCCGCAGAGACCCGCGGAGAAACTAGAACATAATTTTATTAAATTTTAGTTATCGTATGGCATATAGTTTGAAGGAAAGAGCACAGGGAGACGAGTTGGGGGCGTATAATTTGTACCGGCGATATTGTTCAACAGATTGCAGTACATTTCACACTAAAATAAAAACATTTCAAGGCAAACTTCCATGGGATAATAATAAAATTAATAATGGAATGTTAAATAATGATATTAATAATAAAAACATTAATTCTTGACATTATGTCATAAAATTTTCTATGTGAATATCTATGTACTAAAAACTGTAAGGGTTTTCGTTTAAACAGTTTTCTATTCTTTTTCTCAAATTATTATTATACAAAATTATTATTATACAAGAATACTTTTAATTATTATTCATTTAGCTCCAGAAATACTAATACATCTTCTATATGTATAGAAACGTCAGCTCTGACTTTCTTTGTTTTGGTCACTTCCACGAAGACCGTGAAGAACTATAGAAATGTCAGTTTTATTCCAAATTAAGTACGTAACCCCAGGTTCGAAATCGTCGGCAATTCAATTGAATGGCAATTAGAATGTCTATTGCCCAAGAAGTGCAATTCTAAGGAACGTTTATATTCGTTTAATAGCCGACGTATTGTAGAGAGAACGAGAGAGATGAAATTGATCTGGATTAAAGGACATGAAAAGCACATTATCGCTGAGAAGACTAATCAATAAAGAACTAAAATCGCCGGTACTTGACTGCAGAATAGCCTGGTCTTTAAACAGTTCTTAATGTTCCCAATTCAGTTCCACAATCTTCTGACAGTATCCAGTGTCGAGTTCTCAAAATTTTACTCCAGCTTCGTAGTTTTATTCTTAATGGAAGAACTCGATTTGAGACTTGTGAAACAAGAAAATAATTGAAGTAAATTATATTATGTGTTTCAATACTCAAAAACTCAAAATAAAGTTGCTGTCATATCAGTAATATCAGTCTGTTTATTTTATTATATTTTACAAGACACAAGAAGTGTGATATTGCATTTAGTTATAATTTTATATTTTAAATAAATAAATAAGTTACAACTTGGTATACCTACTATATTTATGTCGATATACAGATCTTTTAGCTTCATGTATTTTCTCAACTAATGTAACAGCCTCTCTATCGTCTCTAGATTTCGTTTTTAAATTGCGACATTATCGAAATAAGACATATCTAGTCTTTTTTCTAGGTTCTAGTCTTTCAACATCTTAGAAATGGCCACATAGATTTTTGGTTTTCTCAACTTTTCATCTCTGAACATCTCCGCTTCCACCTTGTCAATCTCAAAACCTCTTCCTCGCTACTTCTCATTATCTACCCCTTCGTGGCTGGCGCTTGAGCCCTCTTCTAACTTTGCCTCTTTCTGTTTTTTTTCTCCTTGCCACCACTGTCACTTCACCTTTTCTTTTGTTACCGTCTCCGTAAGTATTACCAGTCTCTTCACATTTTTCCCTGTAACCAAATGTCCTTCTCCCCTACTTCTTACCATTGCAGTCACTTTATCTATCCCCTTAACACTGTTGCCTTCTGTCCTATATTTTATCTATCACAATACAAAAAAAATTGTCTCCGTATGTTTTTTCTTTATTTCCTTCCCGTGTTTTATGGACGTTACTCACATCCTACTTATTTCATTACCTATCCTACCTTTCCTAACTTACACGTGTATCATCGTACCATGGTATCATCCTCACTTACATGCGTATTATCTCTATTTTGCCTTTGCTTTGCATTCACAGCGTCACGTCTCAATCAGCCTTGCTGCTACTCTCATTGGCTCATTACGTAATATTCTGTTCTTCGTTTCTGCTTACAATTGTATCTCCTCAATCGTCCCTCTACCGCCTTTTTTTGTCGCTATCACTGACTGCCTTAATCTCAACATCACATCTACAACCCTGTTTTTCTTCGGACTTCTTTCCCCGTGTCACCACTGTACCTCCACTTTCTAGCTTTCTTCCCCATCCTTACCTACCCATTTCTCCTTAAACCTCTTTCCTTTACCGTTCAGTGGGGGCGTTTGCGCGGCACCTCAGGGCGAGAGGTATAATCGAGGGCGGCGCTTCGTGACAGCTGTCTTGGGAAGTGGTGCCGCTTGACGCGGCATCATTTGGAGCGGCGCAGCTGCGACCAACGCATACCCCGGCTGGCGACGCTTATTGAAATGCTTCTGGACGAGGCGCTGTTCTTACGGAGAGAAAGATAACTAAAAAAATAGAAATATTATTTTGCATACGAAATAGTCATTAACTTAGGGAAAATAGTTTTCGGTTCAGACGTATCCATTTTGTGTCATGAAAAAATATTATGTTGGTGCAAGAAAGTTGCGACTGAGAGCACTATATCTCATGATATGCGAAAAGGAAGCAACTGTACGTGAATGAATTGAATTATAGCTTATCTTGCTTCACAAACTGAATCTTAGGTGTTTCACGCCCAAGGAATCCGGAGAGATGACTCACAGCATCAAGTGATGTCACTACAGTGCCTCTTACTGGGACGTCATGGGACTCGAATCCCCATTCCGTCAGGATTTTCGACCCTAGTCAGATAGCTAGGTCGAGATTTTTCGCTGTATGGAGGAGAATTATAGTGACCGGTTACTCTGATCGGTGATTTTCCGTGGTTTCTCTGATCAATACCACGCAAATTCGAATCACTACCCAAAAAGGCCACAGACAGCACGCGATCTTTCCTTATCATTCCTTGTTATATCCTATCCTTTACGCACACACTTCCATGCACTACACTACCACACATGTCGGACAACCAGTTGGGAGCAAGGTGCTAGTCGCGGCTGGGGCGTGCCCCGCGAGATAAATGAATGGAGCTCCGCTAGCCGACGGTATCTCGGCGCCGGATCTCGCCATCCAGTGGGACAAGATCACCGCCACCTCCCGAACAAAAGCATTTACTTCACTTACGGGACTAATGATCATAGACATTGACGCCCCTCGAATCACTAGTAATCAATCAATCACAAACACACACACAACACATTTACGAGTTTCACAACATCCAAATTTAAGAGTTAACTGAACTTCAATGTTTTTTACTAGTAAGAACATGATGCAGATTAAAAAGTTGAATCAGTAGTAAATGCACACGGCTTAAATGCGATTATTCTCCTGACAATAGAATATAGCGTATTGGCACGAAACGGAAGCTATCAGATCTGAGAAGAATGGGGAGCTTCTGAGAACGACGGCGTTTTCAAAACATTCTATGTCGCTCTATCAATGGGAGAACAACTCAGTCATCTGAGAGATCGATCGCGTGTACAGTAACACATCCCTCGTTTCTCATTGCTTGCAACTCTAACGATCTTCAGAAGAACATTACATTTCTCTTATGTTTTGATATCTGTAACTCCATGTGAAGACTTCATTCTGTTTGTACGCGTGCCTCGGCAGATCCACAATCTTCCTGACAGTGTTCAAGAAAGACGTCGCCTGGTCAGAACACATCGAACCCCCATGTGCCATCGGCACTCCGCTCCAGCCTGGGCGGACAAAGTTTTGTGGACTCGCCACGAGGAACACCGAGTTGTTACCCACCCGCGCCATCGCGACGCGACGTTATATAGGGGCGAATCACATGACCTCCCACGTCATTTCTCCCCCACCCCCACCCCACGCACTGGATAGAGGCATTTCTGGCGTTGTCGTTGCACGCCGCCCCGTGTCTTCTGGAAATTCTAGCGTTTGTTCGGGCGGCTAATTTAGAACCCTCAACCCTCTACCTTGCGCTTCAGCGCTGAGCTGCTGCAAGCCGTGACGCTACAGATGCATGACTTTCTTGGATAACCAATTTGGAAGTGAGCATTTCCATAGTTTAATAAGTCTTTTACGGGCCAATTCGGCGTTATTTAAACCATCTTTTGCATGAATATCTCATATAAAATCATATCTAACAAATTCTCGAAATTCTTCAAGGGTGAGCTCCTTGATACAAGGTTCTGGTTGTACCTTCTCTAATGTCTTGGGAAGTGAGCTCCAATTCAGCTAGGTTATATCCAGATTTCCTTCATTCTTTCCTTTTTTCTATCTTACCCGATTTGACATGAGCCATTTTCATGTTGCTAAAATAAAAGAATTGCCTACAGATCTTATACCATCCATTGGCAATGCAAATTACTATGCATACGACAATAATTGCCACTGAATATGGAGGCTTGGCACCCCGTGCCAACGACTATTAAAATAGATACTGGGCATTTCGAACCAATAACATGAAAATTTAATTATTATTGAAGTTATAGAGTGTCTAAATGAACGTGTAATAAAATTAAAGATATTTACACAGTTTTTGGCATAGAGTGCCAATGACTGAAAATATTCCATTTTAAATCACACTTCTTGGCACCCCTCCATTACGTCACTGCTGTAGTTTGACAGCCCTCATAACCATAGGTTACATACAATAATTCTTTGTAGGAAATCCAAAGAAAGTTAAAAAAACGCTGAAAGAATAACACAAAAGATAGCTCAAGTTCTGAAGAAGGTAGCTTAAGTTAAGAAACATTCCTTGCCAGCAGAAGGCACCGCGAGGTATCATTCAGCCATGACAGAAAACGGAACTACTATAATTTAGGGTAATTCCTGAACCACGGAGACAAGCTCAGAGCAGCGAGTCCATTCACCGCTCAAAAATGTCACTGCTGTTCTCCACAGCTTTATTATCAGAAATAACGTAACTGAAGTGCCAATGTCTATGCAAGTGCCAATCACTGTATAGTTTAGAATGGAAGCCGACAAATGTTATTCTTCAATTCCTTGAAACAAAAAGTGTATGAGAGTTGCAGAAGATAACGGTGCGTAATATTACGATGCCCAACTGTAACATGTGGAGGGGCCCAACAGGCCACGGAAAGATTTTTGAGACCACTCTTCATATCTGTTTTGTATTATAATGAGTATAAAACAATGGTATTATATAGTTATTGCCGACTTGTAATGATTATCTATTATAATTAAATTTGTTTCATTCTTGTTTGTACAATAATGAAGATGTTTTATCTTATGTTACATTTATCTTACCAATACAGTACAAACTTATAAATACTATGAGGCCAAAAATGTAATACTAAAATTCTTCAAATTTCACCACTACGTTTTGCAGTCTCAATACCATTTTATTCCTTTTTATTAATGCTTAATGAGGCATAAAAAACAGACTTAGAATCTACAATATCGGCTCAATAGGAGTTAATATTTTTTTCTCGCTTTTACATTTTCTACAAAATTTCTGATTCCTACTTGCATAAAATATTTAATTGTTCTAAAAAGTTATGAGTGATTTTAGAATAAATATCTAAACACCCGAGGAGAATATAGATTGCAGAGTAGAAAATCAAGCAAAATATTTAAATTTCCATGTGGTTAAAGAAATAAATTTTTACAAACGTAATAAATAATAGTGATACAAAAAAGCAATAACTCACTAATGATTATCCTTGAATTTATCAAACGTGAATGTGTACTACATTACTTATATTTCATATCAATAAAAATCATTACTTTAAAACTGATTTTGCTAGTAATAAAAAATAGTTCCATACTCACCAATGTCCCTTTAAAAATAGAAATATTTTGAAAAAAGTAATGCTGTTGCACGTTCAAAGGTTAATAACTATTTCTAATAAGTAGTTATGGTAACTACTTCTTGATATAACTTAAACTCTTAAAAAGAATATAGTTGCAAATGTATTGAAAAAGATTGCCTAGATATAAAACCTTTGAGCGAACCACAAGAAAAAACGACCTGAAACAAAAGGAAAAAGCCGAAATCATATCTCTTCAGCGTATCTCTGGCTCTGGAAATTAGTACAAGAGCACAGGAATTTTTTTTTTGAATCAGGCGGCCCTGGCGAGATATGAGGAACAAGGCCCGAAATTACCTTGCTCATGCCTCCCTCGCTTTAGGCCCACCCGCGCAGTGTTGACGGCGCATCGTGTTCTCCACTCTGGAGGGAGACGACTGCGTTTGTGAAATGAACACGTGGGACAGGACAGGGCTTTCCAAACCATGTCTCTGGACATTATACCGAGACTTGAAATATTTCAAATGATTTTAAAATGCATTGCGAATATTTAGTATCACAGTGAATAATATATAGTTTTTTTCTATACAGCCAAAGGCGCTGAAATACAAATTCTAACAAACACTTGAAAATGATACCTGCCGATGTAAGTGATACATGATCGAAAGAGAAATTGTATCACATTTTGAACAAAAACACATCATAAGTAATATAAATAATTTTCATGTTCCTAAATAAATTAAAACCGATAAAAACAAATGAATCTCTGAGCAGTGAATCTGAGCACCGCTTCCTAGTAATGCTAGAGTTAAATTTGGTGGAGGAATTCATGTTTTGAAGCCAAGTATGCACGCGGTGGTTGGATTAACAGTCTAAAATTTGAGTGGACGACTAAGTAATCATGGGTATCAGTCGGTAATAATGAAGCATTATAAGAGGGAAGTTGGAGAAAGTATTAAAATGGAATACGCAATATAGAAAATAAGCACTTACTGTAAATCTGTAAGAAGTTATACTTTTTTGTCTTAAAAATAAATTTTGTCTTTTCGAATAAATTACAATAAAATTTTGTAAATTGCTCATTATTCCATGAATTTTTTAATTACATTAACAGCGTTTCGAAAGCTACTTCGCTTTCTGCTGCATTTGATGTACAAGCTTTTTACATGAATATTTAATATTAAGTTACAAATAATTAAACAGATATTTATGTGATAAACAGCTTGGAGAAGGTAATTTATAAAAATCAATTGTCTTTAAGGTTGATGAAAGACTATTTATAAATTAATGCGAACAATCATTTAAAATAATTATTGTATAATAAGTGTTTTCACCGCTTTGATTATGTACAGTCCAACAAGGAAACTGAGATAAAGTTCGTAATAAGAGTTATTAGAACATTGGTATTAGAACTTATTAGAGTAATGTAGTAATAATCTGTAATCTCCATTTCGCAGGAAAAAGAAAGAAATTAAAACAAAAATGTAGTTCATTGTGCTATTTACAAAATGGATAAAATATTTAAAATTTGTGAAGATTTTATTTCAATGTTTGTTTTGTTGAAAATGCGGCTACATGTCGGCCCCATCTTTGAATGAGTGGTACAGCAAGAATCGTTCTCCTGACAAATATCTTTTGTACTGGTGTAGGAAACCTCGCAGTTTTTCGATACTTTGAGGGTTAGCTGGCATATCTTTTAAACATATGTGTTGAATGTAATTTCGTATGTTTTCCCTATTTGCTATTGTAACAGGAATCCAGATGGCCTGTCACCTGTATGCCAGATTACTTCTTCCTTATTAAAAGTATACAGATGTAGAGATTATTCTGTACCCTGGCGGACATCGACCTTCCAGTCGTGCCCTGCTCCGTTCTCTGTTATAGCCTATGCAGAACATGCACGTTTTATATTGCATCTCCCGCAGTAAATGACCATAGTATAGGAAGCCATCGATATAAATATGTTGTTCTTTCTGATTTTATTAATTCATCCTGTATTTAAGAATTTTGTAAACATTTTGTCAAAACTATGGCACTTATGGGCCATTACCGGTTGGTCTGCTCGCCTTGCACTAAGATACCAACAGAACGAATGTTTTACCGGATGATTTATGGTTATCCGACGAAACTCAATTAGCTTTAACATATTTGAGTTAATATTAGATATGAAGTTGAATTTAAAGATATGTAGGGTTTTACAAAACGTTGTTTCAGAAACCCCATTAAAAATCATTTATAAAAAATATAGCACCGTTAAATAAGTTGTGTGTCTACATTTTAGCAATGGATAGTAATAAAAAAGGGATTTTTTTAAAATTTCGAATGTTTTAAATAATCAACCATACATTTAATTTGTGAACAACAACAATCATATTTACTATTTTATACCCTATAAAATCCTATTTTCAATATTTTATTGAAATAAACTGTAACTTCCACAACGGTTCATTCACAAGGCTCCCGGATTCGCATGAGAAAAATATGGTTATTTCAACGTCTTATTGCATGTGTCATGTGCAATCCCGTATATGTGACACATCTTATTTTAATTTTGTTTTTGCTTGAAATATGTCAACGTCATATAAAAGCAAATTTGCAATGTTTTGTATTTTAATCATCTGCAAGTTTTGATATAATTAACAAGAGGTAAACCTCTGGCTTGTTAGTAATATCCAGCCGGCATTGATATTTTTCATGAAAGTGACGTATGTGTTCAAGTACTTTGACGTATTTCGACGTAAATTTGATGTAATTTAGAGTTCGCGAACAATACTGCGTCTTCGAAGCCGTTTCTTCACCATCAAGATATACAAGATGTCCAGAAGCTCCCGTTACAACAAAATACCCCTGATTCTATGTTGCTATTCATGAAATTTGGCATAACCCGTTGTTCCGAAAAAAATATTGTCTATACTGAGTTTAAAGGTTACTTCCTGGCGCAAACTTCAAACCGGATACAGCGTCACGGCAGAAACAGATGCGGCGCGGCGTCTGCCATCGGGACTGAGCGTAGCGTCGTTTCTTTTTCTTTTCGGTAAAACACGATCAACAATGAGGCAAACATCGCTTCCCGCGCTTTAGAGAAATTTAATGGCATCAAGTGATTTATATGTTCTATTCATTTAATATATTAAATCTACTAAATTTATTTTTATTGTATGTTATAACTACAGTATGCAGCGTCGTTGTAATGAACCCTGAACATCAACCAAGCCATACGGAAAGAAAACAAAATTTGTGGAATGCTCCATTTCTGTTTGCATATATACCGTGTGAGCTAATGCCTTGCGCCTTGCAAAGCCGCGTACTATGAATGCTACTCCCTGCAACTGCTTTTCCTAATATAATGGCATATGTTAACAGTGTTTCGCAGTGAAAATGCCCGTTTATTAAAATCGTTTATGGGCTGCAATACTGGCACAACTAGAAAAATGAAATTTCGAGAGATTTTAAAGTTTTAAATGGTGCTTCAGTTACAGGTATTACATGCTTAGTAACTCGTTAATGACAGAATAAGCATTATTACCAAAAGGTTTTATTGGAGCTCTGTTAATAATGACAATTATAAAATATCTGAAAATGAGTGTCAGTCGTAAAATTCGTATTTTTCAAGTAGTGCCAGTGTTGAAGTCCACGAACGAAATATTGAACTCATTTATTATTTTCTAGGCTTGCGGTTCAAACTGATGCTTTCGCGAGTGTACGTGAGTTTCGTTTTGGTCAGATCCAGCTAACGATAGCCTGCTCAAATTACCCGATAAATGATTGTACACGAATTATCATGTAAGTTTTCTCCCCCTCATATGTAACTTCTCCCAATGAAGGTTAACTTCACGAAGGTTACCTTAAATAAAAATATTTTTGGAAACAGTGAATATTTAATGAGCTTCCTTAAAACAACGTAGCAAATTATGTTTTTATTGCTTTGAGATAATCCTGTGACCGGATAAGAAGAACTTTCTGCTTCCGCTAGGAATTTATTTTGATAGGGACTCTTTTTGAAAAACACGCTAAACAATATTCTGTGGAACATCAACCGTGCGGGAGTGACCTCCAGCATCCCTCACCATAGAGTTCTCGCAGACGAATGTGTTTTGTGGCTTTTGTTTTCCTGTTCCGTAGGCGGGGTGAACGCAAGCTACTCTCGAGAAACCTTGAGATAATTTGTGAAATCATTTCTGGACGAAATTGGTGGCGGGTTGGGAACACATGTTTGTCTGGCTGTTTTTCTTACTTTGTATGTAGCAACCACGTACAATAAATGCACGCCTTTCTCTTTCTCAATTGGTGAGTGAGCGAAGACGGCACGTTCAAATTATGTCTACCCCTCGATACAAGCCTTGATCTGACCAAGCAACTGACTAATGTATATGAAACGTAAGTTTTCCCCTACTTTTTTACTCTTTTGCATCAAAACAATATTAGTAAAATATTTTTCAGTAGTCATACGACACTTAAGCCATTTTCTTACTGTTTCTCACGCGCCAGGAAATCAATAAATTCTTAGTTCCCAGAAGGGCTTGGAAACCCCTCACCGGACGCTTTGAGGTAGGATGGCATGCGTCCAAAAAGTCGGCCTCTCTCGCGGAGATGTAATTACCACTTTCCCATACACACAGGATGGCGACCACGTGTGTGCCGGCCCTTAGTATACCAAATAGAGTATCTCTTCTAGTGAAATCAGCCGACTCTTTATCTCCAAATGGAGATTTTTAGCTCTTTCTCGCCGATCGGTAAAATTCTTTTCTTTCTCATTGCTTTTTCAATATTCCATATTTCCTTATTTTATCCCTCTACTCTCTCCATTCTTAAAGAAATCTCAAATGTAAATTATAGAATATTAACAGGTAATTTATTATATGTATTAAATTAGTAGTTATATGGAACAACCCCAGCTATTTGTTATATATATATATATATATATATATATATATATATATATGATAGCCAAAATATTTAGGATTATATGTGATGCTTATTTCATTCTGTATCTTAAAGTCACAACGCAATGTAATATAAACCTGTGTTTGAACGACTTGCAATGTAAAGCAATATAATAATAATTACAATGTGAAATTCAATCACATTTTATATTGATGAAAACCTCATGTATGATATAAAACTTATTACTGTGTAACATTAGTTCTCGTGGCCAGCTGTTTATCTGCGTACTCGCTTTCCACTACGCGGCCCTGGGTTCGATTCCCGTTGAGCAAACACTAGTGTGTGTTTTCCTTGCAATGTCCCAGTATATGTTGCTGTGTGGCGATGCGAAAATTCACCTCTCAGGTTGTTAAAACCAGAATACGGCGAGGGGTATCTACGTGCTAACCCCATGGCCGCGAGGCAGGGACGTCGCCGATAGGCCTGAGCCCGTTCACGGGCTGTCGCGCGAAGTATGCATATGTATATACATACTGTTTAATATTTTCTGTGACACAATGTAATTTAATTTTGCGCCGGTGACTGATGTAACTTCTTTATTAAAGTGATAATCTATGTAGTGCGAAAGCTTGAGTTTAATACACTCCAAAAAAGTCCATTATGTTGTTGTATAATGAGGTGAAACTTCATTTTAATGTGATCTTTTTTTCTTGAGAAAAACGTTCTTATTTATTTGTAATGTAATATTTCCCTGTTTCAATAGAAGATGTGAGGGCAAATTGTGAGCATTTCATGCTCGTTTATGCTCTCCCATCTAGTGCTGAAAACGCGTCAGACTAATGAATTAAATTCATAGAGACGCAGTAGGTTTGCAACGTTGCCATTTCCGAGCGGCGCAACCACTGACAGACATTTATAACTCTCTTTATATGGGTACTGAAGTATGTTTGACACAAATCCGAAAACGCCATGTTACCAATTCCTGTAGAATGCATTAAATATGAGGAATGAATATAAGAATGAATTATATTTGTACATATGATTCGATGCTGATATTTGTGAAAAACATAGTAAAAACTATTTTAAAAAGACATTCATATCTTTGGAAATGCGACGAAAACTTTTTGACAAAAGCGCAATGATACGTAACCAATAATGAATTCCTTAATTATTCAGGGGATGCCGAATTCGGCTATCCGCGCCGGTTACCCATTATGTCCCTCGTTGGGACACACATTAACCTCCCTACACCAGACACTCGTCACCAGGCACACGTGCTCCTCATTGCGAACAGACCTTCCGCGATAACACACATTCATGAAAGTCAAGGGACAGCCACGCAGAGTCGGTACACGCAGGAGCCATCTCGGCCATCCAGGTTGACAGAATATTTAACATTTTTAATAACCAATATTTCTTTTAAATATTACAGTAGTATGATACTAGATAAGTGATATCTGTTTTTAGATCTTACGATAGTAGGCGAAAAATTTGAGGTATTTCCACATAAAACTGAAAGATGTTTCGATAACTTCTGAATAAACATTATAAACCAACAACTTTGGGAAACATTAGTTTTTCCATTATATTTTATTATTGTCCTAAAACTACATTTCACGGTTTTGAATACGTAAGAAATTATTTCCGAAATCAATGCTAGATGTAATGACGTCTACAGTATACCTACTACAAGATCCCTGAAACTTTTCCCAATACAGTTTTCCAAGGTTGAAGAGCATGCAAGCTGTTGTATTCCTCTGTAATCCACTGTGCTTCGCCCATTTCCCGGGCTCTAGCTTCATAGCGCAAACCGCTGTATGAAGTGGCCGCTCTTGCGTTGGCCGTGCACTCAGAATGCTGTAGTAAATTGACGTCTTTTATCGCGCGGTGACTCTCCGGAAACATCTTGTAGAGGCGTTTGCACGTCCTCAATCGAGGCGGCTTCCCCGGGCGCCCCTAAAGCGTCTTATCGGCTCTCCACGAGCGCCCTCCACTCGCGTCATCTTGCTGCGTCATATCGACCACGAACAACTCTTGAAAGCGCCTCCTTCCTCTTTTCAAAGCTACACATGTAAAGTTTGCTCTTTTGACCTTCTGTCGTCTGTATTAGTGCTTCTTTATTACCCGTAGGTTGTTTCATCTTGTGAAATATTTTCTACGGTAAAGTTTAAATTGACATGCAACACTGAAAGGATAAAACGAAATTATTACAAGTAAATAACATTCGTTTTTACACACTTTCTTTTTTTCTGAGAAATTCAACAAATTGGTACAAAAACTTAGTGATAGAGGCAATTGCTCAATATATAGAATACTCAGTACAAATAGAATTCGTCATTATAATTAATATTAATTGACCACAAATTGTTAACTGTTTATGGAACTGGGCGTGCAGAAATAAGATGGAATTAAATCCGGAAAAGAGTAAATTCATTTGCTTTACCAAGTCCCGCTCGAACATACGCTCCAGTTATGAATTTGGAACTAACGTTATACCACGTGTAAAAAACTGTAAGTATTTGGGTTTGGTCCTGCGAAGCGACTTAGGTTGGTCGGATCATATTAACAATACGGTTAAAAAATCCTGGAGAGCGCTGCACTTTGTAATGCGTATTCTAAAAAATAGTAGTTCAAATGCCCGATCCCTAGCATATACTACACTTGTTCGTCCAATATTAGAATAAGGAGCGGCATGCTGGGACCCGTACAGAAAAGGGCAAAACGAAGCGTTAGATAAAATTCAAAAACGGGCCTCAAAATTTGTGAATCACGGGTGCGTTGGTGACGAACGAGAAGAATGGGAGTCCTTATCTAAGAGAAGGCAACGGGCGCGTTTATGCGTAATGTATAAGGCATACAGATGGTAGACAGCATGGGCAGATGTCGGTAAAATATTACAGAATCAGATTATAAAAGCAGAGGAGACCATCCTTGGAAAATACGATGTAGAAAGCAAAGAACTGATGTAGGCAAGTTCTCCTTTGTGAATCGCACTATAGTAGATTGGAATAAACTACCTGCAGAAGCACTAGAGGCTCTTCCTTCTAATGTAGCCAAATTTTAAAATATACTTCATTCCATCTAGATCATCTCCAATATTACTGACTGAGACATTTATCTTTATTGTTGTTGTTGTTATTATTATTATTATTATTATTATTATTATTATCTTACATTATTATCGTCATGGCCCTTATACAGTGAAGTGATGTGAAGTGTAGTGTAGTGTAGTGAAGTGTTGTGTAGTGTAGTGTTGTGTTGTGTAGTGAAGTGTTATGTAAACTAGAAGTGAAGTTAGAGTTAGATAGAAATAAATTGGAATTATTATATCGACCTCCTAATTCTAATAGTAAACCCAATTGTAAATGTTAAAAATGTTTAGTAATTCTAATTTTAATTGTTATCATGTTTGCCACCAAGCATTAGCTCAAAGCAAACTTTAATAAATCTATCTATCTATCATTTAGGGAAGGTTATTATCTATCTTTCCAAAAAATGTTCAACATTATACTTCGATTTATCTTTAGGTAAGATGATATTATTTCATTGTTACACCTCCTGCCTTACAAAATGAATATTTTAATTAATTCGTGAGCGTCCTCTTCAACTGGCCTCGTCTCGTCCTTAGAAATGTTCTGACCACTGTTCAAAAGATTAATTTTATAAAGGAAGAGTAGTAACAATGACCTAATGCCATTGGCCACTATAGAAAAATCGAAGTTTGAAGATGAGTAATTCTCATCTCAGCCACGTCGGATAGAAATCGAATCCATCAGTTATACTGAATGCAATCCACCCACATTTACCTTTATTTGTATTGCCTTTCATCGCGTGTAATGGAATATCGCATTTATTCACAAATCCCTTGGTAAGGGGCAACAAAGTCCTCCAGGCTTTTTAGGAAGCTGATCTTCTGAATCCATATCAGAGCCTATATGCCACTAATTTGTCATCGATTAAGTTATGTTTTTAACATTAACACTCTGCAATCTAACAATAAAATGGCATGCCATTGATATAGACTCATTGAAACAAAGGTAGGTCGGCAATGACAACCAAATTCATTTTTGTAATGGAACTATCTGGTAACATATTGAACTTATTGATAATCAACTATTCTCGCCAATTCAGAATAACTGCTTCTAACAAAACATTATGCTCGTTGACACTAAAGATGAAAGTTCGAAGAATTTATAGCGTTTCAATTTGATTGATGTTCCCAACTTTTGTTTATGTAAAGTAACACGTTTAATAATACTAATATCATGCAAAAAAAATATTTACAGGATTCGCAAATGGCTAACTGAATTGTTACTTGTTGCAAGTATGTCGTGATTTTTTCCATGAAGTCAACATAAAATAATAATTTAATTTCAAAAAATAGCAGTGGATCATTGTCAAATCAATTAAGAGTGATGATATTTTATGTATGGTAAATTTTGGTAAATTATGGTAATGGTAATAAATTATGGTAATGTTTGGTAAATTAACTGCAGTGAAGACCAATATTGTCAAGATCGAATTCTTGCCTTGCCTAAAAGACACATTCATACGTGTGAACTGTTATTTTGTTGTGTGTTGTGTTGGTGAGTTTAGTCGCAAGCCCATATCCTTCGCGCACGTTCAACAGCGCCAATTATTTCAAAAGTCAGCAAAACCTCATAGCACCATTTCAAAGCCTCTCATCCCATTCCTGGAGTCTTGAAGCATCCTTTTCACATTTTCCGCGCACCGAAATATTCGTCACGCTTCCAGCCCAGCTGTTTCTCATTCAGCCACAATACACCCGAATTTGCATTAGGACGACGTTCGTCCGGATCGCGGCCTCCGAAGAGGAAGTCGCACGCACGCCACCCCTTCGAGCACTCGCGGCCATTTTGTGAATTACGCACGGGTCGCGGCAGGCGAAACAGAAAATTATTTACATACCTCGCGGTGGATTAAATTGGCGGGCGGGGCGCGCGCTTTTAAATGTAGCGCAGCGGTGCGTAGTTGCCGAGCGAATTAGCCCGCCGAAGCTCTCGCCCAGGGGGTAATTCAATTCGAGCGCCCCAGGAGCGGGCGTAACCCAGCCCCGCGCGGCGAGACGGTCTGGGGGCGGTGGGAGGGGTGAGGGAAAGGAGAGGGAAGAGGGGAAAGGAAAGGTAAGGGAGAGAGGAAGGACAAAAACGGCATGAGGAGTTCCAGAGGGGTGAGAGAGACAAGGTGGTGATAGAAAAGATGAGTAGAGTGAAGAGAAGGACCAAGAGATGCGTATTAGGGTGAAGAGGGGTGGACTGGTGGCAAATGGGACGGGAAATGTAAGCGAGAGAAGAGAAGTAAAAGGAAAGGTGTCTGGGTGCGAGAAGAAGAAAGGTAAAGAAGGTGAAAGGTGAAGGAGGAGAAGGTGAAAGAAAGGAAAGGAGAAGAAGAAAGGCTGAGGTAGAGGCAGAGACGTCCTGGAATGAAGAGGATGGGAAAAGGGAGTAAGGGTGAGAGGAGAAAGGGGGTAAGGGGTGGAAGGAAGAGAAAAGGCCGCAAAGAGTATGGATCAGCGGAGAAAAGTGGGGTGGGGGAAAGGTGGATAAGGGATACAGACAATTACTGGCCAGGCCGGCAGAGGAGCGGGGAAAATGAAAGAGGGAAGAGATAGAAGGGAAGGAGATGCAGCAATGATGGTGTGGTGTGGAACATGTGGGTAGGGAAACGTGTGGGAGGGGTGCAGGGGAGTGAATGGCGGCCAAAAGGTTGGAGGGTCGGGGAAAAGTGAGAGAGAAGAAATATAGTTAGAGAGCAGTTAGCTGCTAGAATTCTCCTCCAGGCAGTGGCTGAAGTGTCGGCCAGGCGGGTGTTGAGAAGGGAACAATGAGGAAGGAAAAAGTGATAGGAGGGATGGAGGTATGATGGTATTGGTTGGAATTCTTTGATATGTATTGTTGCACGCTTGCCGTAGAGTATGTGAGGTAGTCAGATGATTTGGAGGATGGGAATTGAACCGTTTAGTCGGCGTAGCACAGTACAGGAGTTCGAAGGTGAGTCTTTGTGAATAGGAGGCTAGGATCCAACAATTGCCGTGGTTCTGCCATCCGTTACCATTTTTCGGTTTACTGAATCGTACGATTTATGCAAGTAAACATCAGCTCTATTAATGTGGCGAAAGCGATGCCGTGGAACATTTACTGCACTCCCGCAGTAGGAGGCTGTGATCGTTTGGTAATGGATTCTTGGGCATTCAAATATCCATGATGTCGTTGGCCGTTCAGATCGGCCTAGTGACGCGTACAGGGTTAATTTACCTGAAATTGCAGATGATGTCACCAGAGCCTTATGTTTAACTTGCCCCATTACAAGTGAAACACATTAAGTCAATATCTTTCGGTTTCCACTTATTTGTTTTTTCTGCTTTGAGTTGTACTGAACCTTAATCTGGATGTACCCACTATGTCATATTGTCTTCGTTGACATAGTTGATATATCCAGTCTACAGTATGTAATGTTTACAGTATCGAAAAAAATATTATTCAACCTCATGTGCCAAATGATATATTTGTCACATTTGGGTAGTTAAATCAGATATATTTTATTCAGTCATACTGTGTTCACCACAACCGTTAATACACAGGTAAAAAATACCTCTGATCATCGTAATTGGCAAGAATCTACGCAGAATTCACCCTAACTTGTTACTAGCTATGCCTAAAACGTACTTGAATCAAACGTAAACTGTTTCTTTGATTTTTTAAATTGGCGATTATTTATTACAAAATCGCAAAATGCGTTTATTAAAATACTCCAGAAATACTAATTAAAAATTGGAGAAACTTTCTGAGTATCATTAACAACTTAATAAAGGGACTAGCTGTCGGGGCCTTTATGTACTGCTGTTTAGTAATAGCACTAGTGTATTTTGTAATTTTTTTCATAGAACTGAATACAATCCTTTAGGGTAAGAAAAAAATTGAAACGCCGAAATTACATCATATAAACGCACTGCGAGTAAATGGTATACTGCCAGAAGGTGGTATCTCGACTCACCTCGACAGGTATCTCGTCAGTAAAAGTACATCACAGTGAGGAAAGTTCTTATCACCGGAATTCCAGGATTAACCCTTCAACGTGAATCCCAGGCGTGCTGGCATTCCAACGCGGGTGAAGGGAAAAGGGCTCTATGTTCACCGCAGAAACAGGTCGCTCGAGTCTCTAGATAAGGTATTTGAATCAATATGCTCTAAAGAAAGCTCGCTCAATGTTCCGCAATGGCTATCGTCCATCTTCACACCGCACACTGCTGGAGAAAAATATCTTGACGTCTATGTATGAATCCCCGTGAATGATGCCACGTGAAGGCATTCCACTTTGAAGGGTTAATCTGGAAGTGTTAGGGAACGGAGAGGTGCCCGAGCTGGGTTGTTAATGAAGCAGCAAAGAAACCTTATGTTCGGTGATTACTCGAAGAAAGAGAGAAATAGGCGAGATGCAGGGCAATTAAAACCAGAGAATACCTCGATCACGAGATATCGACTATTACCAAGAGTAATAACGACCTAAAAACAATTTAGTCTTTGGTGAATTTAATTAGTCATTTATATGATACAAGCGGTAATTCCACGCATTTAACTAAATAAGAAGGCTCTGTTTCGTTTGAAAACGATACAACGTAGAGCAGTTCACATCAGTGCAATATAACGTGAAGTAAAGCAGAAATAAATAATGTAAAATAGTAATGAAAGATGTGAGAAAGAAGTAACAAAGTTGAAAGAAAGAAGAAAGACAAAAAGGAAGAAAGTACAAAATACGAAAGAAAGAAAAAAGTAAAGAAAAGAGAAGACACAAAGTGGTAATGTAGCATGTGGCCAGGCGTGCATTGATGCTGTGGGCCCCCAGAGTAGTTGCAGCTACGCATGGGTGGCTCGGGGCGTGAGCAGCTAAGAGGTAGGCGGCGCGGCGCGGAGTTTTGTCCCGGCGCGTGGGGCTGAAGTGTGGCCCTCGTAATTTGAATCCAATTTAACGGAAATTAGCCTCGGTCTCCTCGCCGGCCCCGCCCCCGCCCTCGCCCCCCGCCCTCGCCCCGCCCTCGCCCCCGCCTCGCCACCCGCCAGCGCGCCGCCGCTGTCCTCGTTGCCTCTCTGCTTTCGCGCGCGGTCCACTCTGCGTCGCCGCCCGCGCCACGCCGCCTGCCATGTTCTCGCACCCCCCCCCCCCCACAGTCACCGAAACCACAATATTCTCAAGCTCTGGCACGTTCCCCTCACCTCATTATCACCGCTGTGCGCAATTTTCCGTACCCCTCGTCATCCTAGGTGTCCTTACCAATTCCGCCTCATTTGCTACCTTCGCGTCATTATTACTCCCAACTTTGACCAACTCTGCAACACTCAACACCTATCATCCACATCATCCACATGCTGCTTGCACTATTCCCGTCATCCCATCGGCTGAGTCCAGCTCAGTGACCGCATTGTCTCGCGGTCTGACGCTCCAGCGACTCTCACTAGGAAATACTAGAGTTCGAGTACCGGCGTATTTTCGATGCTAGATAAAGATCCAAGTCAAATTTATACGCTGTCTAAAGCACAATTCTAGTGGCGGCTGCTATGGTCGATAGTTTTTTGTAGCTTTTCTCATCAATACCAGATGAAAGCTTGGTTAGTACCCCGCCATCTCTCCTTCACTTTCTAAGTCTGTCCACCCATGAACACACACACACACACACTTACTCATACATGCACTACCCCATATGTCGGGAGAACAAACGGGAGCTTAGAGCTTGTCCCGGTTGGAGCGGTGCCCCGCTGGTGGAGATATTTAGAGTGGGGAGTCCCTTCTAGCCGACGTGTAGGTTGTCGCCGGTTCTCACCATCCAGCGAGGAAGGAACATCGCCTCTTCCTGTCACCACCATCAACTACATTACCATTTCTGTCACCCTTACGAATCCCACCATCGTTCAGTCATGCTCACTATCCCCGCCAACACACCTCCTCCACACACCACTATCCTCCCTCACTAGACCATGCAACGTCCCTTCTTGTCACTCCTCGTAACCCTCCGCCTCTGCATAACTCCAACATCTCCACCACGAAACCATTCCCGCTGTTCTTACTACCTCATTCGACCTCCCTCATTTCCCATTCATATTCTTGCAGGTAACCGGCAACCCTCTCTGTGTTCCTGGCGTTTAAGTCACCCATACATCTGTTATGGCCAAAACAAATCAATTTCGTTAACAGTTTTTATTCGGATTGCACAACATACAGAGAATACTATAAACCATAATCACAAAAATTACCAGGAGATTACCGGAAACTTATCAGGTCGAGCAAAACCGATGAGATGTCCAATAAGTTTGCCGTGGTCGCGATCCAGGAGCCTCAAGAGACGTCCTTACACTCACAGGCAGCATCATCTCTGACTATCACATTCACTAACACTCCTCGTTGCTCGCACTGTTGCCGGGAATACTTGAACTGGCCTCTCCATCCGCTGGGCACCGTTTTATACACAATCCGGCCTAAAGCCTGCCTAAATTCGCCCCGACTGCCTCGACCGTAAGGACGATGGTACGCCAAGTCTTGCGCACTGAATGGTAACGGTTGTGCCGAAACCTACATCATCCTATTATCATACCCACTCCATCCTCACTCACGTTTTACTCATGTCTATTGTTTGTCTTCACTTGGCCTTCTTCTCCTTCCTACTCGTACCTTCAACCTTCTCATTTTCACTCCTCAAAGCGTTCTCCATATCCCGAAGAACTCTTTCCTCTCTCTCTCTCTCTCTCTCTCTCTCTCTCTCTCTCTCTCTCTCTCTCTCTCTCTCTCTCTGTATATATATAAGGAAAGAATTCTTCAGGATCACTGTTCAGTCGCATCTGTGCCCCCAACGTCCCAGCAATTTTACACTAATATCTTCGTCTTTACCCTTTGGAAAATTGAAAACTTCCAATTCTCCCAGCTTCTCTATCAAAGCTACACTTTTGCGTCTCTATTTGCGTTTCGAAATTCTACTATGGTTCTCTCCCTGTGTCGAGTCGTATCCCCTGGTCAGCTCTCTCCCTTCTTTCTCAGGTCATCCTCTTCCGCTTTTATTCTTCCTAGAAGGTGGCTGGTGTGGCTGGAGGGAAAAGGATGAAACTATGTTGTTAAGTCTGAATTCAAGAGTAACACAAATGTTTGGTTTTGCCCGAGTCGAAGTTGGGGTAATTTCAGCTAGTTGTTTATAAACGTTATGTTATTACTTCCGTCTATGAATCAAGGCGCTCACTAATTTTGAATATTAGTAGTATATATTCGAAAATGTTATTTGTAATTTAACGTTGATTTGTACAGTGTTACTTATGTTACTTCGCATAATTTATTACTATTGACACTCACACTTTTTTACAGCTATCTCTAGTACTACCGGAACTGGAAAGAACGGTAGATTTGCGCTGTGACGTAAACTTGAGACACCAATTTAAACAATTCTTAACCCACCAATTCCACAATTACAAAATCTATTTCCTCGTGCAGTACATATTTCATTCACTTTGAAGACAAATTCATTATACAATTATTTATGTATGAATGTCTAATGAAATTAAATATACAACACAATTTCAATCGGCATTAAGAAATGGTCCATCTCACGTATCTATGTACGTATCGCTCCGAAAAAATACGATCATATCAACAACTCATCAACATTTATGTAAACATTAAAGCTCAAACCTTAAGCCAGGTTGACTTACAATGGTGAACATTCACTGTGTTTGTATCGGAACATTTCACCTTTAAAATTAATCTGTATAAACATGGAACTCAATGTAAAATTCACTTCAGAATGAGTGGGAATAGTATAATTTAGGTCTTGCCCTTTTAATGTAAACCTGTTGATATCTATGATATTAAGACACCGTCTAGTTAATCTAAATGTTACCATTTTCAAATAATAATTTTAAGTTTTTAGGTGAAACATTTCAGGCGCCATTCAATACGTATCAATTATACATGAAATCAGGACACCTCTGCACACTTTTTTCTTACGGCGTGTCGATCATATTATACTCACATAGATACGATCTACTTTACCCTCTTGGTCTTCTGACTCGTAACTCCGTTGCGGACGCCACGAGTATTAATTTAGTCGTCGTCGCCGCCGCCAGCCGCTGGCCGCCTGGCCGCCGTTCGCCACAAAGACCTAATGCTCTGCGCCACCGACACGTAATTACTTTTGAATTGGATGAGCGTCGCTGCCGCCTTTAACGCAGTCCGCGGTTCTGCGTGAATCTGCGGTGCGATTTGCGTGGCCCAGCCGCACGTCACAGCGCCGCCGATTCGAAGCACTATGACTGCAGCTGTCGGGATTGGAGCAGCGACCTTGTGTCCTAGTCCCACGAATGCAAGATGTCTCAGAATAAATGTCACAAATCTCTAGGCCATGAGAAGGATCAATGATCACGTCTTACAAATGAACCAGTGGGTGGAAATTGTATGAAACAAAGTAGCAAATTTGACATTTTTCTTTGATTGTACAAGTCTACACATGAAAACTTATCGAAATTGGATTTGATAATTTCATCTGATTTATATGTTTTTTGGTGCGCTGGAACTGAAAGTGAGAACAGTTTTTCTCTATTACGTACACATCAAATTCAATCTCTAAATACAGTAGTGATGACATAAGAAAACACAATCAGCTGCCAGTTTTTATTTATTTACTTCATGTTATAAAAATATGAAATACATTATTTTATACTGATATAAGCCTTCTATAGTAAACAATTATGCATATTTAATTGTTATTTTTATGAAAATGTGATCTTTTCTCTAGAAACGTCATGTGCGCTTTCAGGAATATGACTCTCCAGGTGTTTCACGATGTAGCATCCAGCAATAGTCTGACTTCATGTTCACGTTCCACTTACCCTGATACCTACGTTCCATCCCCTTGATGTCCTGATGGAACCTTTTACCTTGTTCTTCACTGACGTTCCCTACGTTTTGCGGAAAATAGTTCACATGCGAGTGTAGAAGTGAACCTTCAAACTCATGTAGCAACCTACTATTTGACAGCATGTGTTTCACGATCCATCCTTTACGTTACCAAGAAACTTGTCAACAACCTCTTCAAAAGAATTCCAGGCTTCTCTCTCCTCCTTACTCATGATCTGAACAAAATGCGGATCTAAGACGAGTGTTTTAGTGTCTGGACTTACAAAGATTCCTACTTTTATCTTTGCGTCACTTAAACCAGGAAACTTGGGGCATAAGTACTTCAAACATTCACTTTATTGAGTGAGTTAACGAATTACTTTATCCGTCCTAACTTTATGTGTAGAGGAGGTAGCAGGATTTTGTCAGAAGGAAAAAATAACTTTTTCTAATTACAATTTTTCTCCTGACAACCGAGTTTCCCGTAGTGGACAGTCTTTTTTGTTCCGATGGGAATTTCTGTCACGGCTATCCCATAGGCATAAGACACAAGGAAATTTTGTGTACCATGGTTACTGATCTAAAAGCATAGTGAAGACTTTCAAGTCTCTACAAATCAACCATTTATGCTCGTGATAACGAATTCGTTCGAGAACTACGCGAAATTGTCCTATGTTCCCTTTAAATGTACCGAACGGCCAACGGGAACTGAAGCATAAGTATTGCCATTGTGCAACAAAACAGCTTTTAGACTTCGTTTTGATGAGTCAGTGAATAGACGCCAGTAATTCGAGTCATATTGTATACCAAATCGTGGATCCATCAGTCCACAAATGTTTTTATAATAAACAATACTCAAGCTGCGAAAAATAAGGAACAAAAACCTGCTTGGCGATGTTGACACCATAAAAAAGAAGTACCTGGTAGTAATAAATTCTTGTTTTTAAGCCGGGAGCAAGTAGCTGAGCAGCATCTTTCGGAAGTCAAAGATCTCTCACTGAATCATTCTACTTCTGTTGAGGAAAAAGCTCAGGTTCGTTCGTTAAACTGTCTTGTACGAACTCGCTGTTTGTTTCATAATTTTCCTCCGCATAAGCTTCTCTCTCTGTTTGCCACTCAAAACTAACCAAGTGACGAGGGAACTGCGGAACTGGCAATCCAGGACTGTGTGAAATCGTGCGAATAGCAGATTCAAGATTAGGATAATTAATCAACAGACAGAAATTATACTGGACGTAGTGTAATGACTAGGAGGCGGATTTTAATGAAATGTCATGTTTTCTTTTCAATTTACAACAATGCATTTTAGTATAGGCATTAATTTTATTTTGATGCCAATAGAAAATTACCCATTTTTATACAGTATTTTTTTTTTGCATTTTCGTCAATATACGCTAATATAATATTTTTTACCTTTTCTCGTTATTTTTGTACCATGATTTAATCGATTGTAATATAATTTTAATGCTATTTGCTTCAAATAATATTTAGGAGATGTGAAACATGTTCTCTACACAATTCCTGAGTAGCTTATTCGATTTCTTAGTTCAGATTTTGCCATGTCATCCGTTATATGTTATATGAGGTTCATGTGACGCCCACAAGCGCCATTGTCGGTTTGTCCGATTTCGCGATAACTGAAGGCAGAGATTTCTTGCTTAAAAGAGTCCACGTTTCAAAGCAGTTCACTTGAACGAAAGGAAAAAACTTCGATTACATCAGTTACATATCCAAAAGCTGGAGTTGTTCATCTAAACTGGTTTTGATCAATTTTTACGTTATTTTTTTCGTCATTTTTCTTTGCTTTCAGGGCATTTAAAAAGCTTTTTAGGGGCATTTTATTAATCATTTTTGGCGGTGTTTTGCTCATCAAAATATACATTTTAGTAATGACCGTAAGGCCAATGGCTGTGATTAGCGAATGTAATGGGAAGTAATGCTGATCCGGTAGCGGTTGGTAGTAGCGGTCATGTTTTGTTTGGGCAACAATGTCGTTTTCGGACGTGGAGAAAAACACTGGTGATAATTGTGAAACCGGAGGCTGTATTTGGCAGAGGGTAATTGAACTCCTTCATTCGCTGGACCAGGACACCCATAGTGACCCATGCGCCCGTCATTTGAACCAGCCAGGAAGCTGCGGATGGCCGAATTTCTAAGGGGGTCTTTGCACCAGCATGAGTTTATGAGCTTTGGTTAACCGTGTGACTCACAAATTCTGATGTTAATGATCAAAACAACATTTCCAAAGGAATAGATGCTCAGTTAATTTAATGAATTTTAAGTCATGAAAACATTGCTTACTTAAACTAAGAGCATGATCATAATATTTGTTAAATCTCGCTTTCCATTTCATTCTTTCTCTCGCTGTCTTTACGCTTCACCAATTAAACATTTTGTTATGTTAATAATTGCAGCTCATGTTTTGAAACCAAGCGTCTTTGCTCCACGAGCAGCGGCAATGCGGTTATCTTTAAAAGCATTGCGCCTTTACCGAAGGCCTTCGGCTGGTGACTCGGGCGCGGTGAAGGCCGCGGCCGCTGACCTGGTCCCGTTTGTCTCTTGGTCGCAAAATGCCCCGCTGGTCCCGGTTGTATTTGACATAATACACCGGACACCGTCGCCTGTATATGTTGGGAGTTTGTGCCGCGGGTCCCGTTCGCAGGAGCGGCCAGAAGGTGGCAACTTGCCCTAAGCCTCGAAAATACATTTATTTCTTATCCATATTTAATACTACAGGTTATTTCCGATGCATGAAGAAATGAATTCTGGGTATGAGATGTGGCAGGAGGGTTTTCTTTGTTTGAAATGAGAAAACTCCTTGGACACTTGTCAACTGGCCGTTTGCGAACTTTAGCAGTTGTATCGCGAATTTCGCGCACAATACTAGCGGTCACATGCCACCGAAACAGGTTCGTAATTTGATGATTCCAGTAAAGACACATTCGGGAAATATGAGCTGTGAAATGAAAGTACATTGAGTACAATGACGGCTTTGGCACTTGGTGCGTGGTTAATTTGTTGACCTCCCGTGCTTTGAGGATAATATTTACTGTCCCGGTCTTCGTTTGTTGTTTAAATGAAGTGTCTCTTTCGGGAAGATGCGCGTCTTTCACGAGACTTGATTTGGGAAGCCATTGTAGAAACACGGCTCTTCTCCCCCCTTCGTGGGGCCAGGGCGTGAATGCCCGCTTCAAAGCTGTCAAATCGGGGGCGAGCAGAAGCAGCCATGTGGGGAAACGCGAGCGCATTCACTTACAATATACATTCAATGCATTCAGCAGTACTATATTACATTCAAGAACTACAACAATGTGCAGGGGTAAATGTAGAGGGAGGTAACGGGGAAAGGAAGTTACACAAATTCGGATTTGTGAAGTTCGAGGTGGCGAGAGGTGTAGAATGTAGGGCAAATTAATAATAACGACTGCACCGTTTTTTTGGACTAAGTGACTTGGTATCTCTACTTTGGGAGTATATGGATTATCCAGAGATGGCATAAAATGATCACGAAAGTGAAAGAGGTTTCAATTCTTGTGAATAAGAGAATGAGATGCTACTAGCTTTATAAATAATCGGAATAAGAAATTTTTTTTGTTGTTGGGAAGGAAACTTAAGACGTTTCTTACGAAGCCATCCCACACTACAATGCTCACATGCTGATTTCTTGGTCTCCTAGTTTATGATTTTTTTCAGTTGTAACTCAATGAGTAATTTATTAGGCAGTGGTAGCCTGACATGCATAGCGTTGAATTCGTGAATGATAATTAAAATTTATCAGATAAGAATTACCAAAGTAAATTACCTTTTTTGTGAAGTTGGACATGATAGTTGTAGTATTCAAAAGAAAGCAATTTCTAAAAATGGATTTATTCCAACCACAATCAGTACAGAGGTAGACAGATTCAAGCCAGATCCAAACAATTTTCTAGAAGCTGTACCGAAAAATGTCCAAGTCACAATTTCTCGGGGAGATGTCCAGAATCGCAGCCGTTGTGCCGTTAACTATTCCAAGAGAGGGAAAGTCCGTAACCGTAGCTGTGTCGTCGCACTTGTTCACAATCCTCTTATCACTTCACAATGTAGGCGCTTGACTGTCCCTCAGCCGGGCGCGGCTTTTATAACCGGCTCGGGCTGCGGGTCCGCTGGCCAGCTGACAGGTACGGGTGCGCCCGTCCGCCCCGGAGCCGGATCAAGCGTGACGGCGCCGCGGCGTCTGCTATCGCCTCCCTCTCTTGAGGGGCGCCGGAACTAATTTCCGGCGGCACTTTTAAAGGCACACAGTCGGCCACAGCAATAGTGGCTGTTTTTCATAAATACGGAAATTATTTGTTTAATACTTTGATACCAGACTAACTTAGAAACAGAACATTTTAAATAAATGTAATATCAAATATTTTTTCCCTTATCATCCAAGTATCCAATGTCCATATTCTACCTTGAAAAAACCTATAACCACCACTGACGAATCAAATCTGTATTCCCAAAGGATAAATTTAAACCAGGGCTGGAGAACTCAATGCTATGCGACGTCACAGAAACCTGCTCTGAGTGGCGGAGCAAAGAAAGAGACCGACGCGGCAGCGATGATGGTATGAAAGTGGGGGAAAAGGAAAATCGATAATTACGTTTATTAAAAGGTAATTATTATTTATAATGTTTTTGATTCAATAACCATACGAACAATTATGTAATAGAACTTATATTATTACATAACTCGAAGCAAAATCTGACTCTATAAAGTAATTTCACTACAATGTAAAGTATTGTAATTCCACTTCATGCTTCTATTAGATACTTTTTGTGGAGAAGTGAGTTAAACATTTTAGGACAATAGAATTTTGTAGAGTGGTATGTAATATAACGAATTATTTTGTTCTGAAACAATAGTTAATCTTAACAAATAGGTACCCGGTAGGGGTCACGTGAGAGAATTTTCCACAGGTTCATTTTTCATGTACAGTTTTGTTTGAGAATGTGTAAATCCTCGTGATTTTTAGTATCTTTTCCATAATCTTCAATCTGCTAATTACTTTACTCATCCCATGATTGCGGACTATCTGTCAATTCATAGAATTTATTGTTATCTCGCAGGTTTTTCTGGGTTGCAAAGCTATGTAATGCTGGAAGTTTTAACATACTGCAGTTCTTTCGAATACACTAAACACTTCGCCATTGTTTCAGTACCTACAAAAGAAAACCTTTCTTCCCCAACCGAAAGAAAATGAACGGGTGCAGATGGTCTCCCGTTCATGTTCCCTGAAACACCGGCAAAGATCCACTGGTTTTCGCTATCGGCGACCGCAATCTGCCCCCTTCCTCCTCCTTTGTTCGCACAGCTTCTCCGTGGGCCAGCCTCCGGGGGGAGTCGGCTCTGACGTCATTTCTCCTTCGGTTGGCAAATGTTGATTTAAACCGCCCTAAAGAGAAACTCATGGTTCCTTAAACTTATTTTCTGTATCTTTTTTCTAAACTTTAAATAACTTTGCATAAAGTTGCAGTTCTTATCTCTCTGTTAAAGCGCTTTTCTCGCTGTATAAGCAATAGTAAATTTTAAAAAATGTTTAATAGTTTACAAATTGTGGGATAGTGAGAAGTTTGTGAATTCAAAAGGTAAATTTTAAACAAAATGTGTTGAAACTCCTGTCTTTTTTTATGGGAAGACCCGGACAATGTATTTGATGAACTGGAGTTCTCGCATGGGCAAGTTCTGAAATTGCGACTGTCATCTGCACTGGCCGCTCTGCCTGCTCCGCTCTTTGCCCGCGTCTTCCACTCTGCCAGACCATTTTGCTTCGTCCGTTCAGCCTTCTCTATCCGTCGCCTCCCCTTACCTTCCTGTTCGCTTCCTCCGTACATTTCTATCTATAAAAATATAATTAAACCACACGACAGATGACTGTTCCTCCTCACACAGGTATTCTCTTCGTCACGCACATACGCTCGAGTCCGACTATTATGTAGTGTCCGCAATTTCTACTTGTTAGAGTAAGTTACTGATTTGCGAATCATATTTGCACCTAACGAAGGGACAATTATACAATTTACTCTTCAAAATTGACGTGTAAATTAAGCAATGCGATAAAAAATAACGAAATAAACACCAATGAAGTGTTTGATGTAAATTTTGATGCAGGAAGATCCATTACAATTCAAATAATTTTTATGCGATCTAATGCAATATACGAGTGTATTACGTTAATTTGTCTACACAGTGAATTATAAGCAACGAAAGTTTTTAAACAAGAAATTAAACATCGTCACTTGACCATTTCTAATAGAGTTCGTAGGTTTATACTTGAATTCATTTAGAGCTACACTTAAAGTAAATCAGCTGTTGACAGTTTAATCCAATCGGGAGCTTCAACGTCACCGTAGTGACGTGACTGTACTGACTTTAAGCTCCCGATTGGATATCACCGTAACAGTTGATGACCTGTCATAGGCAGCTCTAAATAAATCGAAGTATACAGGGTATCACTAAAAGCATTCAAGACTTCCTCTACTTTCACCATGCTCTTCTCTTTTTCACCGGATCTGTACTCGCCTCTCATAACCTCCCCTCATCCTCCAGCAACTCACCTCGACAGAGAAGCGGCGAGATGGGTGCGGCATGAGCCAAGCCGGAGGCTCAACTTCCAATCACATCGACGTTATTTTTTACCTTTTTGGGCCCACGCATCCTCCCTCTCTAACCCCCGCCCCGCAACCCTGCTGTATTCTCTCGCTTCCCGGCCAATATCGCCGCGTGTGGGCGCCGCCGACGGAATCTGTTGTCATCGTCGCCGCGACAGCAGCGGCAGCCGCTTCGTCCCGCAGTCAATATTGAAACTCTGCCTCCCGGGGATCGGACTGGAAGCACACAAGACATGCGGTTACTAGGCCGCCCCAGACGCCTGCACCTCCCTGCCTTTCCTCTCTTGATTCCCCTGCCTCTCCACTCCGCAACGCCCCGCACCCTCACCACCCTGTCATGCCAGGCCATCCCACTTCACACCACGCTCCTCCCCACCCAGTCCCTCTTTTTCCCACTCCGCTTCGAACCATCCTGTCCAGCTGATACCGCCCCATCGGCTCAGTTGTCGTCCACTCCGTCTCGTCGCGCCCGCCTCGCCCTGCCGCATTCCCCCTCCCTGCCGCGCCCCTTTCGCCTCCGCCCTACACAAACCTGCTCTGCCCCATTAGACTCCTCCCTCTCACCATCACAATCCTGCTCTATCCACTTCTCCAAATACTACTCGAAGTGTGGGAGATTGTGTTTGGTGGGAGGGACTTCGTGAATCGAGGTTTTAGTCAAAAGAGACTACAAATAGAGAGGATTATTGAGACTAATTTAGTATTTGTATAAGTCGGTTATGTTTTACAGATTACAATAGTGTATATCTTCACATACAATTGAATATTGGTTAGAATTGGTTAGAAAACAAGAAATTTCAATATTTGTATATCTCTTACCAAAATTTTAGATACTTTCGTATTTTACATCTTTATTCAAAACTTCATCGAATTGGAATGAATGCTAAACATTTATTAATATGTTGAATATTTCAAGAATTAATATTTATATATTCAAAAGATTACGCCCAGATAATGATCTTCATATAATTAAAAATAAAAGATGTAAAGATTCAATACACAGTAAGGCAGTAATGTCCGAATTGCTGGTAGGTAACCGCTCTATTCTTAAATGAATTAGCTCCGCATTTCTATAAACTAGACATTAAATTATTAACTGCACTTTTCCCACCATTTTTGTTCAACTGCGCTAGGCCACTACTTTATTTCCTCTGCGAACAAATGTCTATTATCAACGTATTTTCTACGTGGAGTTTTACGTTGTCAATATGTGGTTTATGATGGCGCTACAAAAGACATACTCTTATCATTGTGCTTTGTAATTTAAAATCCACTACGTAAAGATAACAAAAATTAAATAAAAGTATTCTACTTCAGAGGCTAAGAAACTAAGAACACCCAACATTATACATTTTACATCAAGCGAAAAATCTAGTAATTTAAAAAAAGAAGAGTATCTTACAATATTCTCGGTCGAATTTTTATCCTGGCGTTGATGAAAATTTAATGAATACCGAAAACATCCTTAGACTGTAATGCAAAGTACACAGCTCCCGTCAGTCTTCGTTTCATCCACTTCTCGTCCTCGTTAGCTCCTTCGCACTTTGTGCTGCGCGGAAATTTTCCAGAGAAAACGAAAACAAAACGAAAGCGCCTCGGGGCGTCAAAAGCACGTTGCGCGACTTCCGCCTCCGTTGCCACTGCTATAGTAGAGCCACCTAATGGAGGGCGCTAATTTCGCCAAGGTCGTTTGAAGGATCGTCTGTCTCATTAGCCAACTTACATCGTTGGAGGGAAACAAAAAAGGTTATTTTTTCCGCTGAAAAATTAAACAAGAATAAGTCGAATTCTGAAGAACGGAAATTATTTATTAATACCTGAAAGATATAAACGAGAAAGGGTCGGATTACTATTGGTAATTATACTCAGTGTGAAAAGTTAGGGATATTTACAGAAATGAAAATAAAGACATTATTTTCCTGCCAACGCACTGTGGTAATATCTTTTAAGTTTTATGGATTTCAAGGTTAGTTCTACATGCTCGTAAGAAGAATATTATTATATCGATGAAAAACAGGAAGATATTTATCAACATTTTAGAAAAAGAAATCTAATGTAAAGTAATTTTACAAACTATTTTGTTAATGATCGATCAGAAATGGGAAAACGTCATATCTTTCATCACTATTCCTCTTTAAATTAATCTAACTCATAAGAGCATATTGCCAAAAAAATAAGAAATAATCTTTTAGCTGACGACTAGCTCCTTATGAACACAAATTTACCAATCGCCAATACTACACATTATTGCCGTTAGACTTACACTTTACTTTTGCTATTCATGTACCTTGCGTCAATCGCAGCTCATTGCGTCAAAAGTTGGTGATTTACAATACCCAGAGACATAAAAACGTGTGGCCAGGTACGTCAATGAATCCAGTTTTACGCTATGCACGCAGAACTACGCTCTCTGCTGCATATACCTTGCAGATGTTACAAGATCTTCCTCACTATTAAACTAATGGGTGGCGCAAATACCGTCAGGAGGGCATAAAGCATTGATTTTTCTTCAATTTTTCGCTGGAAAAATTGAATAACTATTGAAGTGTATACGTTTTTACTTTAAACATAAATTTATACTAAAAATTTTATGAAATACAGGAATTTGCTGCGCGAAATTAACAGCTTATCGTGCTATTTACTCAGCCCCTGCTCTCCGTCTTCAGCCAACGGGTCACGCCGTACGTGGCATTGAGATCTTTGGATCATTTGCGAGCTCTTTGCTCTTAGGCCTTTATCTCTCTCCGTGCAATTCACCTGTTGACTAACATCATGGAGCATCATTCGTCTCTAACCCACTCTCTCCCCTTCAGTCGCACCCAAAGGTGCCTGAGGCCTTGGTCATGTGGCGCCTAGGTAGCAACGCGTTGTAAACCTACAGACTCAGAGTACATGACCGGCTTATTCTTCATCTGATTTATAGTTAATTGAAGAACACTGTGATGCAATTATTACTCACAACAGTAAGTAAACAAATAAAATAGCCATATTACACCAACTAAATTTGTCTTAATAGTGAAGTTGACGGTTGTAGAGTAACCATGTTACAACAAGCATTAGATGTCAGTTCTGCAAGTAGTTATTTTAAAAAAATGGTTTTCATCTGAACTGTGATTATGATTTAATTTATTATCTTGCGTACTTCATTCCTATTCGTATTCTCTTGTATTGTCCACATTTCGATTTCTAGTCCTTTTTGTGCATTGTTCATTCCGGCATCTTTGAATGTAGTGCCATTCTCGTTACTTTTAAAATTTACAGAAACAGATTTAAAACTTCCCACATTCATGTTCGTTTCGTTTCGCAATTTCGTTTCACTATTGAGACATTTTTTCATTTCAATTTCAAATTCACACTATATTCTCGCTTATAAAAGGCATTACCTTATTCAGTTTTCACAGTCACAAACTGCCTTCTATATTTTGAAAAAAGTTTTTTTTCTTTAAAGTTTTTTGTCATTTGGATAAATCCCGGGTTTAGGGTAGCATGGTTTCTTTGATTCACTGATTCGGTTAATTGGAGATGAATCGACTCCATGAACTGAATCCTGGTTTTATGTACTAGTCGCGTGTAGTAAAGTTCATGATGTTAACGCAATATATATATAATTATTTAAAATAAATTATATTTCGCTAACACGTTCTTTTTAAACTTTATTGAAGGGCTATCACCCTCCAAACCCCACTTTTAATAATATAACCTGTCTATTTTTTTCAAACAAATACTACTTAATATGTTAAAGATAGCAGTATTTTAATAGAAAAGAGAAAAAAATCAACTCACATATTAAAATTTTAATAGTTTTGAAAATACTATGGTAGTATAATTAGTGTAACGTCTCTGTAATAATTACGTAGATCATCCTTATAATAATTTCAATGATTCATCAACGTATCACCAAATCTGCTTATATTTGCAAAAATACACATTTTTAAAAATTTTATGAATTTAAATTCAGTAAATTAATACAACTCTCAAACCAAGAATCCTATCGCACAGACACTACTACGATATCACCATTCTCGCCTCTCAGTCTATAAATTCACTCATAAAAATCTGTTCTATCCTTTCTCTCAGTAATTTCATATCACTCTTGCATACACGTTGAGACGTAAGCAAACCCACTTTCTGACACCTCTGGATCTCATTAAAAGTTCCCTCTCGACATAAAACAAGCATTCATACCTTCCATCTCAGAAGACACACAAGCCTATTAGAAGAAGACTTGAAATGCGGGAAAAAAACACGCAAATCCACGCCTACACATTCTTCAAAAACTTGTACGTAATATGTATCTCCTTTGATTTTATAATAAATAATTTAGTTGTGATAGTAACAGCTAAATGTGTTAATAGAAGGCTGTTTAATTACCAACCCATGTCTATTTTATATTTCAGTTCAAGCAGCAAGCAAACCCACATTTTGACATTTTTTAAAGTCTTGTGAAGTGTAATTTTACATGTGAATTGATATTTTAAAAGTATCGTGATGAAGAAGAAATGTTTCGTAATTGCAAATGGTATAGCTTTATATGGCTTTGACCAGTAGTCATATTGTATATATTTATGCTTTGGTCTAAGAAAATTAATCAATGACAGCAAAATTATTCTCGATCACTCCACCAGTGATTCAAGTAAACCGCGCCACTATAATTTTGGGAATCACAAGAAATAATGAATCATAAAAGGAACCAATGGTACCGTGGAATACCAAACCCGGGATCAACCGAAAAAAATGTTTTCTTCTTTGTAATATTTTCGAAAATGTTGTTTTTCTTTTTAATTTTAATCGAAGAATTTCATACCACACCGAATTACATTCTCTGAATATCTACAGTTTATCTGCTATTAATAATTGATTTCATTTCCATGGAAACAGCCCACATTCTTACTCCTACTTATGAATTCGATCAGACTAGCGTTTTACATTGTAATACTCACAAACTCATTCAGCAGTAAACCCTCCGGGAGTAAAGTTCGGGCACGGATGTTTCAGATTTTCTGTGAATCGAATATAATATTGACATTTATAAATAATCCAAATTGATGAAAAAACATTAGTTCCCCCGACTGGGAATCGAATCCGTACCCCTGGATATGCGACCAATTGCTCCAACTCTGAGCTACCGAGACAACATGTTTCAAACGGCTTATGGTTATGATTCTTATTTTGTCACTATTTGCCAAAAGCGTCTAAAAATTATCATAATTTTGGTATTTTTACTTTCTCTCCTTAATAGTTCTGTGAAGAAGAGACAGTTATGTAATCATGCGCCGCAAAACGGCAATTTTTTTAATTTAAATTTATTCTTTATAATATTATGGAAAGTGTTCAATACTTCAACTAAAACTCAAATAAAAATCACCGCCTCTAGAACGGTTCATGGAGAACGTAATAGCTTCGCGCGGTGTCGTTCGGGGTTCGATAAAGGAGAAAAAATTGTCATGGCAAAAATATATTTGAAGCTTTCCTATGAAATCGTCCCAGTTTCTATAGCTGTGTGACGAAAAACAGTTAAGGCAGGAGGATCTTACTAGTTAAGATGAAGAGAATACCTCTTGTTCGCCACATTTAGCTCTTACCCTCAAGCATGGAAATTTAAGTAGGCCCAGACAGGGGAGACACATTTAGCTAGCAAGCAAAGTCGGCCAAAAACGTACGTATCACCTAAACATCATTAATTTAGTCCTGCATGCAACCAGAATGTATTTCTATCTGTATTTTAAATACATAAACAGTAAATTACAGCAAGTTTTGTTTTCACAGGTATTTTATATCTTAAAGTAAATCAGAGATCTACGTTTAGAGTATTTTAAATATATTTAATAAAATATTAGCTTAACGTTATTATTGCATAATCGCATCAGGCATCAAAGAAATATTTCACTTTCCCACTGGGCATGATTACATTTAAGGAACAATAAAAACAACATTAACATCGCTATTTTTAGCAGATAGACACAATGAGAAAATCTTCTCGTATCCCACATTTTCACTGCCAGTAAAGTAGATTCACTGCGTCAGATTCTACTCTGAATTCTTCATTGTTGTGAATACATCACGCAAACTTTCTCCACGATCACCTCCCCTCCATCGCGTTGCCCCTTACTCGTGGCTCGCCCTCCTCGTGCAGAGCTTCTCGCGCCCCGCCCCACCCCGCCCCGAGGGAGAGGAGCGCTGCAGAACGCCTGCATGTTCCCTCCGCCTTCTTTACTCTCATCCTCGCGGCCCCGCGCGTCAGATAATCCGGCAATCCGCTATGTATTCGCGTCTTAGTAAGAAATGCTTCTTGCGGTTCGCTCCCCCTGCGGCTGCTAATCCCGCGGGCGGAAAACCCGACCACGCCGACGCCGTCGCTCTGCGGGGCTTCCGTAAAACTCGCGGAGGCCCTCAGCGCCGAGGGCGTCGGGAGCGGCGATGATGGTGGTGGAAGAGAAGGGGGAGATGGTGGCGGCGCGGCGCGGCGCGGCGCAAGCGGTAGGGGTGGGTCAATGGGTGAGAACATTTTCCGGACGCGCCAACTACACGCAAATTGGAAGTATTTGCACCCTGCTGGAACGTGATATTCGGAGCTGACCTACACGTTGGATTGGAGGTTCTTTCCTCTAAGTATCTCTCCTTCCGGAGCATTGCCCCAGTTGGACATGCTCTAAGGCGCTCGGCATGTATGGTAGTGAAATTCACGTGTGCGTGTGTGTGTGTAAGAGAGAGGAGGGAACAATGACGACGGAGGAAAGATGGCACTTTCTTTCAAAGTTATATTCTGGAATTAGCCTTGCACTGTTCGGAGAAACCATGAGAACTCAATCTAAATAGCCGGCCGCTATATCCCCTCCAAACATTGTTTGAAAACGACCAGCTCTGTCTTCTGTTTAAATTTCGTCACTTGAGGGCTCGAACCCTAGAAGCTTTTAATCAACTAAACCTGAAAGGAACATTTTTATTCCTGTAATTCACACCTGGATGTGCAACATGCAGTTCGCTTTGAGCCGTCGTGGAGTCCTCATCGCGCTCAGCTCTGTTCCGAACTATGAAGTTTCTGCCGTTAAGGCTTGTTTAAGTTATTACAAGTGTGAAACGTACTTTCATGAACTGGAGTGTCAATTATTTGTGCTATTAATTACAGCACTAACTTCATAAACCAATGAAAGGAATTTAGAACCTAGCAATTCTGGTCTAGGGCAAAGCATAGCCAGAGCCATGGCCTCTCTGTATAATCCAGATTGCGCCATAGTCACCTCATCCATCACGACACAGCCATCTCATGGTAAACATTCTGTCTTTCTGCAGTCTGATAACACTGATCAGTGAAGGATCAAAGGATCTTCCTGATGAGTGAAGGGGATTTCATGTAGTGATAAAGATCAGTGAGCGTTTTTAAAAACTATAGAGAATTTTTTATGAGCAGGATGTTTATAGATGTGAAAATTTCTTTTTATATTCAATAGACATTTAATTTTTTTCTGAAGTTTGTTGTTTTGAACATTAGCTTTTTTGATTATTATATTCGAGGTGAACTGATTACACACATCGTTTTTGATTTCTCTATTAAGCTCTGATAGATTTGTTATTTTATTCAAACAATTTGGTGGAATCTTGAGAATTGCATATTGGCTTGGGGTGATGCTTATATAACTTAACCTGGAATCAGGGCCTTTCAGATTTCCTAAGAGAGCATATCTATTTCTGTCACTGCTAGCACAGTTGATTTTTTAGGGACATTTTAATTTTCATCAGTCATTTAATGTTTTCTTTCCGCTATATGCTGCAATGTCCGCGTTTTTTTTTGTTTTCACGTACTATTTTCGTTAGGTCTTGGGCTGCATGGCTTGCAGTTAGTTGAGCACTGACCTGAGTAGCGCCGCTTGACGTTAGTTCCTCAATTTCTGGAATTGAAATTTTCTGGACACCCTCGTGCGGTAGATGTTAATTGAGAATAGCATATTGAAGACCAATGTTGCCTTGTGTAGCACCGCTTTGATATTCACCATGGGATGGCGGCGTCGTGATGAATGAAGTGTCCATGGCGAAGTCTAGATTATACAGACCGGTCATAGACCCGGATATACTGCGTCTTAGGCCAGGGTTGCTGGTAACTAAATCACCTTCAATGGTTTATGAATTTAGTGCTGTAATTGATAGCACTAATAATTGACACTGCAGTTGCTGAAAGTACGTTATACACTTTGAATAACTTAAACAAACCTAAACGGCAGACTCTTGCGGCTGCGCTCGCTCACCCGCATTGCCACTATATATACATATATATAGTGGCGAACGCGTGTGAGTCGGTGTGTCCCATACGCCCACACGTCATAAGAATGTCTATGGCAATGCGGGTGAGCGAGCGCAGCGCGGTTCAAATAGGGCGCGCCCGCCGCCAAGGAGACTGTTCCCCGCGGTACCCGCTGGACAGCGCAGTAAATGACGCGAAATCAGCCGGAGAGGGGGAGGCGCCGCGCTACCCCTACATCGGAGGGCGCGTTCATAAATACGCGCGAGCGGGAGCGCTCTTTCGTCCCCGTTCGTCAAGCCAGCTCTTTCGCCTTAGATATTGTTTGCCGCAGCAACGACATTTAGTTAGGAGTGTTCGACGTCGGACAGCCGTTCTAGTCAGTCGTCCGAGAGATATTATAGATTCTGCAAGAAAGTACTTCAGTTAACGGCACGGGGAGTGAATTTATCCGTTGTCAGGAAAGCAGTACGCCCTGAGGGCGTAAGAGCCGGGCGTAGACGACGAGGAGTTAGAGAAGGACGGAACCGGGCGTAGGAGTCCGAAGTAAGCGGAGCCGGGTGCACAAGACCGGAAGAGGACGCGAGAAGGCAGCAGTCGGCAGAGGCGAGACCCGTCCTTGGCGACGCAGAAGCCAGGCCAGTGCACGTGACGCAAGGTCAGGTGTTGAAAATCCGGGAGGCGGATCAAGCGCATCAAGTAGGACAAGTGCAAGTCGGCCGGGGAGAACTAGTAGAGGAAAGTGCGAGGGAATTGAGGGCACGGAGGCAATAAAATTCAATTTCAGGCTACGAGTCATTTTGAAGCACTATTGCCTACACAGAAATTGTACATAAGACGTATTTATTTTGTTATTTACAGCCTCAGCAAAAGTTGTGAAAAGAGAGTTTTGCACTTGCACACATTTTTCATGTAACCTTGTGTGAGGGAAATTATAAACTGTAAATTGGTGATCACGATCAGTGTAAATAAAAATAGCAATAGATTTACCCAAGTTCAGCCTCAGTTACAAAGCAAATTCCCAGTAGTTATTCAGGTGATCATTTGTAAGTAAATTTTCAGCTATTGAAAGAGTCTCTAATTTTTTTGTGTAAATGTTGTGTTTTTATTTCTGTGTGATTTTGTAATAGTCAAAGTGGGTTTTGAAGAAATTAAACACAGTTTAACTGTTTATGTGTTCTTGTTCTTGTATTGGCTCTCAACATCCCAAAAGATCTCACTGTTCTGAGATGTTATGAGCTCGCAAGAGCACGATATCTGTGAACCACCTCAACGGTCAACAATCTGGGAAGTTATTGTTAAAGTAAGGAGGGACGTCTATATATTCTAACACGCCTACCTGCCAACGTACCACCTTCAGCATCAGCACGCATGTGCAGTAAGCTTGTTATCAAGATTTGCTCGTGAAGCGAGCTTAAAATTCTCAGGAAGCAGGATCTTTCGGGTACGAGAAAGGTCTGAACCCTCGACACAATAAATTGCAAAGATTGTAAACAAACGAGCGTAAAATTTACCTATAAAATTTGGTAGCACAATTACACGACAAGAAAATGAACACACTTTTACAGAGAATAAATAGAACAAAAATAGAAACCTTACAATACACAAATTCTAACTTCCCTCAAAATTACAAAAAAGAACTGTACAACAATTAAATCACCTTTCACGTTAATCAGTACAAGGTATGGCTCTCTTTTTTCAACTGCCAAGATAATTTGGGATTTCACTTGCTCTACTATTACGCATAACAAAATGTTTGCCACTTTAAGCTATTTTAGTGAACAGTCGCGTGCCACGATCGCTTTTTTTTCTAACGAAACTGCTGTGGTACAAACGCACGTGTCTCACCGACGCTGCGATGCTCGCTGCCAGATGACCTCGCCGATTCAAGGTTGTTGCCGATCTAACGTTTCGCTGAGTTGTTCACTTGCTGCGTCGACCGCTGAACCCAGGTCTTTTGCACCTACACGCCCTGCCTACCATCCAAGACCATATCTTTCGCACGTACGCTTGAGCCTTCTTGGAGATGCCTTCTTCTTCTATCTTCACACGCCTCGTTGTATAAATTAATTCGCGCTTCCAGTTTTATCTAATTTACTACGCCCCTTTCGTTTGCGTGCGCGGACTAACTACTACACTTTTGGCTTGTGCAGTAATAAGGAGCAATATGATTGTACTGGAATAATTCAGAGCCCTTCTGCGCGAATCTAGGCAATATTAGTCGTATTGCCGATTCCAAAATTTACACCACTTTCTCCTATCTCTTCGGTAGTCTAATTTCTACGACTCTAGCTCCAGGTATTTAAATAAACTCCCACTCTATCTCGAGAAGATCTTGCTAACCTTGCTGTGGTTCAAGCGCTGCCGATGCGATCGTTGTCGTTGCTGGAATATCAGAGAGTGCTCCCAAAGCGTGTTGCCGTATTTATGGCTCGACGCCTGGGGAAATTTCGAGAGTGGGGTTGCTTCTCCTCTTTTCAACTCTTCACGGGAAAAACGTTCCTCGCTTGCTCGCTAGTTCGAGCGCTCTAGTACGATCAACGGAGAACAGGTTGCGCGTTTAAGAGCCACTGCTCCGCCGCGTATGCTATCCTCGCTGCTTGTGGGTGTTCACAGGTAGTAGACGGTGGCGTTATGGGATTACACAATCCCATGACGTAACAATATATATATATATATATATATATATATATATATATATATATATATATATATATAATTCGTGTCTCAGAATAGGATATTCCTTCTTTAGTCGAATATTTCCATCCTATCAGTATTCTCCCTAACCTTGAAAAATTTTTCGAAATGTCTATCTTTACATTTTTAAAGGAATTTCTGATACATACTAACGCAATTCTCAAACTGTAATTTGGCTTCACGGAGAAACTTTCTATCAATTATCAACTTTTGGGATTGTCCGAACATATCCACCAAGTCCTTCAAAATAAAAAGTCTGGATTTTTATTGACATCACCCATGCCTGTAGTAGAGTATGGTATAAAGCAATGAACTACAAACTAACAAAGATAGGCACCCTACATTAACTCACTCAACTAATATATCTACCATAACAGAAAGTTTTCAGTCTCCGTCAACAGTCACCATTCAAATCCAAGACCAATAAGTGCTGGAACAGGATTCATCACTATCCACTACACTCTTTAATCTATATGTGTCGTAGATTTCAAAATTAATAACAATCAAACGGCCCAATTCGCGGATTACACGGCAATTTTTCTATCCGGAACTGTGCTAGTCGATATTAGAAAACTCTTCAATTGTATCTTGATCTCTTAGACGTTTGGGCTGCATATTTAAAAATCATACTTATTTCAACAAAATAGCTATCAAAATATTCATTTTAAGACCCTATACACCTCCAGCGCCGCGCACAATAAATAATGAATCTATTAACTGGCTACCCCCAAATAGTGCTGTAAAATATATCGGGACATTTCAGTTTAGTGTACACACTGAACTGAAATGGACCCAACATATCAATAGAAAAATACAAGCAAAAAATAAGCTACATCAACCCGTCATTAATTGATCTTCCCACCTCCCAAATCCAACAGACATAACCATCTACAAAATCATTACTCCTCCTTTACGCTTGTCCAATTTTGATATCCGCAGCAGAAGCAAACTCCAAATAGTCCAGAACCAGTTTCTTAAAACTATCACAAATGTTTCTTGGTTTTTCACAAATTCACATCTCCACAAGGAATTCCAAATGGACTCCTTACAACACCATATAACGTTCACCACCCAGTTCTATCACTCCATACCTCAACGTTCTCACCTAGCCAACTTCAGACTCCGGAAAACTCCTTCTCACAGAACCAGAATTAAAAATAAGTATCCATACCAGGCATTCCTAGTAAACATTTTCGTAATAGATTCTTCTTAGAGATGCCTGCAAAAGATTTTCCCAACCAAATTAGTAAGTTTTTTTGGGTAAATTACAAAGTATGATTTCATGACATATGAATAATGTATTATAAATTATGGGCTCTTAGTCAGTGTGCTCGCTTTCCGCTACGCTGCCCCAGGTTCGATTTCCGGTTGAGCCAACACTATAGTGTGCGTTTTCCATGCAATATCACAGAATATATTGCTGTGTGACGATGATAAAATTCACTTCTCAGGTTGAGAAAACCGGAATACGCCGTGGGGATGCCTACATGCTAACCACACGCACCCCCTTAACCCATGGCCGCGAGGTACACGTTTCCCCTTAACCCAGGGACGTCGCCGGTAGGCCTGAGACCGTTCACGGGCAGTCGCGCCAAGTACATACATACACTATATATAATGATCTATATATGCTCTGTAAAAAAAGAAAAAATATATATCTGACAGTCAGTGAAGGGTAGTAAAACAACGCTCTCTTAGAGATAGCGTTTCGGCCTTGCGGTTTCATCAGAGAGGCATACACCCTGCAATGCAAAAATTGTAAAAAGTTTTGTCTGGACATTAATTTGAAATTGAGCGAACGTATTCCCGATTTGGTGGAAATGAAGCGTGAATGAAAAAACAGAGAAATGGAAATTAACTGAGACCTTTACAATAAAAGAACATTACTTAATATTAAGGACAAAAAATTTCAAGTGCATGCATTTTAAATGTATAATTAAATCAAGTTAATTTTAGTTAGTTATTAATAATAGTCTCCATCCTACAAGTAGCCTACTCTTACGCTGTGTTCTATCTTCAAACTTTTTTTACACTTTATTTTTTTGATTGTTTTGTGAATAGATCAGTTTGACAACTATGTATGAGTATTGATGGATTAATAAATAAAATCCATATTAACACTACTACAGAGTTTGAGGAAGCCATGATGGCACCTCATAGGACGTATTCTAGATCTGAAAGCAATTGACAGGATATGTAGTATGGATAATTATCTAGTCTTGTTTTTTTTTCGCTTATTATATTTTTTTAATTCTGCAGGTAGAATTGAATGTTTAGTATTGTTATTCGTTTGTTTATTTGTTGGTTGCGTTTCTCTTATTTCTGTGTGTATTTTGGTCCTGGTTATATTTTGGAATTTAATCCAGTTTAATTTAAGTGTCTTTATATTGGGGATCGCAGGGTACTGATTTGTCGTATAAGTATATTTACACAAATGTGGTCAGAGTCAAATTCATAAAATGTACACGGCGACCAGTTTTTACACTATTGCAATACTAACACTACTCATTATTAGCACACGGTTGTTTTTGTAAATCTTGGGCAACAGAGCCTATGGGAACGTCGTAACAGACTGTGGGTGATGCACTAGCACCGTCTGGTGTACCAATTAACATAGTCACTGGCACTGGCAGATTCACAGTGATTTCTGTTATCGCTTTTGGCTGCGTTCTCGCCTATGACCTTTTTCTTTGGTTGACGCTGTCTTCCACCTGATGCTGGCTGCCTAAGGCTACAAGTGTTGTACCTAGTGATGGGTCTTGATAATATGTAGTTTCTGATTTAGATGATTCCATGGCTGAATCCCTGTTTGTGGCGCTTTCACTGTGTGAGGTAGACAAATTAATGAAGTTGAATGTGGATTACCACTGGAGTTGTGTAGCACGTAAAGAGCACTACCGAATATGTTTCATGTTGATTGACTCACATCGAATGTCATTGGTGAGTGTTATTTGATGCACTGGATTTACACTGTATTTTTCAATTTCACTTGTTAATACACTTAATATTTAAAGCCTTTGAAAAATAAACTGGTTTGTTGGTATCGGGCGGGCTCGTACCGATGCTTTTACACTTTTAGGAGCGCGCTGCAATGAGAATTGTTCGGAGGTCGTGACAGGAAAGATTTCTTCAATTTGTCGCCCACTGCGCCCAATGACGGCAGAGACCGCAGGCAGCGACAATCCTGGATGCGGCTGGGACGGAATAAGAGGAGCAGGTAGAAGTGCAGGCTACACGGCGCCACCGGGTGCAGAGTGAATGCTGCCTTCACTTTCCCTGCCCGTTTCCCCATACCTTCCAATGCCGCCCTCCAAACCGGCGCCGCCCTCACCGCCCCGCCGACCTCGCCGTTACCTCGATCGCCCACGCCGCACTCGCCTCTCTCGCATGCGCTGCTCTCTCCGCTCGCGAACCCCTCGCCGCCCTCACCCCCTAGCCACCCTCCCGTTCTCGCCACCCTCGCCGCCCTCGCTGTCCTCCCGTCCACGCCGCCCTCGCTGACCTTGCAGTCCACGCCGTCCTCGAAGCCCATGCCGCCCTCGCATCTCTTGACGCCGTCGCTTCCCTCGCCGCTCTCGTCGTCCTCGTCGCCATCACTTCCCTCCGTGACCTCGCCGCCCTCACCTCACTCGCCGCCGTCGCTTCCCTCGCCGCTCTCGTCGCCCGCGTCGCCCTCCCTTCCCTCTGTGACCTCGCCGCCCTCACCTCACTCGCCGCCGTCGCTTCCCTCGGCGATCCCGCCGCCACTATCGCGGTGGCTTCCTGGACTGAGGGGCGCTTCGCCGTTTTGACGCCGGAAAAAGACTTGTTTTGCGGATTTCGTTGATACTGTCACGTAGAAGCGCCCTCATACGTGGATGTGATGCGGTCCGCGTGATGTAATCAATACTAAGAATCAACTCGTGGATGTTTGTCATTCTCAGAGGAAACTTCATTTCTGAAAACTTTTTTTAGTAGCGTGCTGTTTTTTTTGATATTAGGTAAAAATATATCTTATCTTTTAGTTGCATTAGGTAGTACATCTTCACAGGCTTTCAGTCTTTATTATTAATGTTTTTAAGTAATTAAATAGTTCATTGAGTTCAATTTATCTATTATAAATGAATGGGAGATAAAATAACATTCATTTTTCGTTAATTAATACAAAAAAGTTTTTACCAAGTTTGAGAAATCTAAATTAATGTGTGGTATAGTTGTCATAAAGAAAAGTATATAATTTTTCTCTTCCGTATACAGAAGTATATAATGACTAATATAAGCGGTATATGAAAAGGTAAGTTCTTGATAAATTCAGAAAATCGATTTTGAGATTCGAAATTTTCAAAGAGATACAGATTTTGGGGTGCCCTGATGCCGAAAAAATGTTGTTCTCAAAACGTCCGTCTGTAAATACCACCATGTAAAATATACGTAGTTTTTTCTCTGAAATGAAAAACCCTTGTCAATCTTGGTCGATTTGAAACTTTGAAATTTTGAAACACATTCTTTAAAATTTGAATATACTTTTAATGAAGCCTCTGGTTCGTTTTCAAAATTGAGAAAAACTGAAAACGAGTTTTAAAAAATTAGAAATTAACGCATAAAGTGATTCAATTGCACCCGTTGTTTAATTGTTTATAGTTGAGCACGAAATTATTTATTTTGTTGCAGTATTAGTACATATATGTTAGAAA
>BOPP01000071.1:45433-97235 GCA_017312745.1 Gryllus bimaculatus | reverse complement strand
CCTTCTACGTGACAGTATCAACGAAATCCGCAAAACAAGATCTTTTTTCCCGCCGTTCAAAACGGCGAAGCGCCCCTCAGTCCAAGGAAGCCCCCGATAGTGGCGGCCGGGATCGCCGAGGGAAGCACGCGGCGAGTGAGGTGAGGGCCGGCGAGGTCAACAGAGGGGAAGGAGGGCCGACGCGGGCCGACGATGAGCGGCGAGGGAAGCGACGCGGCGCGCAGTGAGGTGCAGCGCTGCGGAGGTCACGGAGGGAAGGGAAGGCGACGAGGACGACGAGAGCCGGCGAGGGAAGCGACGGCGGCCGAGTGAGGTAGGCGGCGAAGTCACGGAGACGGAAGGAGGGCGACGAAGGCGACGAGAAGCGGCGAGGGAAGCGACGGCGCGAGTGTGAGCGTGAGCGCGGCGAGGTCACAGAGGAAGCAGGGCGACGGCGGCGACGATGGAGCGGCGAGGGAACGACGGCGGCGAGTGAGGTGAGGCGGCAGAGTCACGCGAGGAAGGGAGGGCGACGGAAGGCCGAACGACGAGCGGCGAGCGGAAGCGACGGCGCGCAGTGAGGTGAGGGCGGCGAGGTCACGGAGGGCCAGTGATGCGACGAGGACGCGAGAGTCGGCGAGGGAAGCGACCGGCAACGTCATAGAGATTGCGAGGGCCCGGCATGGGCTTCGAGCGACGGCGTGGGACTGCCAAGGTCCAGCGAGGGCGGCGTGGACGGGAGCGAAGCGAGGCGGCGACGGGTTGGCTGAGAACGGGAGGTGGCTAGGCGGGTGAGGCGGCGAGGGCTGTCGCGAGCCCGGAGAGAGCAAGCGCATGCCGAGATGAGGCGAGTGCGGCGTGGGCGAATCGACAGAACGGCGAGGTCGGCCGGGGCGGTGAGGGCGGCGCCGGTTTGGAGGGCCGCCATTGAAGTTATTGGGGAAACGGGCAGGAAAGTGAAGCAGCAGTTCACTCTGCCACCCGGTGGCGGCCGTGTAGCCTGCCACTGTCTACGCTGCTCCTTCTTATTCCGTCCCAGCCGCATCCAGGATTGTCGACTGCCTGCGGTCTCGTGCCGTCATTGGGCGCAGTGGGCGACAAATTGAAAAAATCTTTCCTGTCACGACCTCCGAACAAAAATTCTCATTGCGCAGCGCGCTCCTAAAAGTGTAAAAGCATCGTACGAGCCCGCCGATACCAACAAAACCAGTTTTATTTTTCAAAGGGCTTTAAATATTAAGTGTATTAACAAGTGAGAATTGAAAAATACATGAAATTCCAGTTGCATCAAATAACACTCACCAATGACCATTCGCATGTGAGTCAATCAAACATGAGAACATATTCGGTAGCTGCTCTTTACGTGCTACACAACTCCAAGTTGGTAATCCACATTCACAACTTCATTAATTTGGCTACCTCGAGCACAGTCGAACAGTCCGCCACAAACAGCGGATTTCAGCCAGTGGAATCCATCGAAATCAGAAACCTACCATTATTATCAAGACCCATCACTAGCGGGCTACAACCACTTGTTAGCCTTAGGGCAGCCAGCATCAGGTGGAAGAACATGCGCTCAACAAAGAAAAAGGGTCATAGGCGAGAACGCAGCCCAAAACGCCGATAACAGAAATCACTGTTGAATCTGCCCAGTGCCAAGCTGAACTATGTTAATTGTCACCCAGACGTCGCTAGTGCATCACCCACCAGTCTGTTACGACGTGCCCATAGGCTCTCGTTGCCAAGATTTACACAAAAAAACCGTTTGCGAATAATGAAGTAGTGTCTTAGTTATTCAATAGTGTAAAAACACTGGTTCACCGTGTACATTTTATTGAATTTGACTCTTGACCACATTGTCGAAATATACTATTTTATTTAGCGGACTATCATAAAATGCTTGAAATTATTTACACCCTAGAAGTTTTACTATGATATTAATCCTGCATCTATTAAATTTTCAACTTAAACCTGTTCACTCTAAATATGTTTAATAAAAATCAGAAAATAATCGACGTGATAAAAAGTGCTTTCATGGCACCGGTTTTTAATTGTTTATAGTTTCTGAGTAACAAAATTTTTATATTCGTGGCATAGGAAAATTCTAAGGTACATTAATTAGTAGATAATGTTAGGCTTATCGTGAATTTCAAATTTATGCGAGAAGTGGGGGTGCTAAACTTACGTCAGCTCTAGCACCCCCACTTTTGGATGTGGTTTTTTTATTGTTTATAGTCGAGTACAAAATTTTTAATTGTGGTAGAGAATTAGTACATAATTAGTACAAAATTATAGGCTAGTTAATTTTGAATTTCGAACAAGTGGTGGTTGCAGCTTGACGGAGGTCCTCACCTCGGTGCACGCACATAGCATCGCTCCCACGTGACCGCAGTCACCCAAGGGCACAAGACCACGTGACCGCAGTCACCCGAGGGTCCTCCACAGGCTCGTCAACAAGTGACTTGCCTGGCGAGCCCTGCCCGCCACTGCATCGTCGTGGCGCCGAGTTTTGTGCAACTGCACGAGGTTCTTCCACTGTCTCCAGAACCCACCCACTGGCTCTTTGCACTCCCTTATATACTTGAGGCACACGTGACCTAGATATTCCCTAAATAGCGTCCCCAAATAGCTGCCACGAGATTCGTTTGCTAGTACGTTACTCATAGAATTAATTTTACTATATCTCTTTTCCAAATTTTTTCTTCAACCTTTTCGAACTGATAGTGCTAATTTTACTTTTTAATATGAAGTAAAGTTAATTTCTGGATTTTTTTTGTTTTTACAAATCTTTGTGAAAGATCTCTCACGTCGTTAATATGCACATTTCCAGCAGTTTGTAAACACTACTGTGTATGTGAGTTAAAGTGTTTCAAAAGACGTTTAGTGATGTTTATCGAAAACTCAATATTTTGCTGTGAAAAAGATGATGTCGATTGTCATTCAAATGTCTATTTTTTCAGTAGGGCTTAAAGGCTGTTTTCTTACATACTGCTCGACATTTTTAAAATAAAATTACTATTTAGGGCGGGTTTTTACTGCTCTTGAATATTTTTAAAATAATATTTTCGTTCTACTTTTAGGAAACCGAAAATTAAGATAATTCAAAAAAATGTACTGTGGTTGGCGATAAATGGCAGCTGACAAGAGGATGTGGCAAGTGCGAATAGCTAGCCGAGACCAAAGAATTAGGTATTGCGCGGTGTATTGTGTAGTGCAGTCGACTTCCACACTGTCGTTTCTGTTGCTCCAAAGGGCTCGGAAATTGTAAGCGCTGCATATCGCCACTCCTCCCAGCGTACTTTCCGCCACTACCATTAACTTCTTTGGTCTCGACTATCTATTCGAACTTGCCACATACCATTGCCTGCTATCATTTATCGCCACCCAACGTACTTTATATTTTCCGAATTTTTCCCTTTCTTAATTTTCCTAAATATTATTTTAGGAATATTAAAGAACAGTAAAGTCTCGTTCTAAATGGCAATTTTCTTTCAAAAATTTTGAGCCGTTTTTAAGAAAATGTTGTTGCACTTGAAGCACTTTTCAAAGAAAATGTTTGAGTTTTCGAATAACTTTATTAGAAGTCATTTGATGCACTTACCGAGGGTGGAGGGCAATAGCGAGGCAACGACGAATGAAGTGGCGAAGGCGATGGTTGAGTAGGCGGTGGTGGTGGCGGTGGTGGTAAGGAAGGCGGTGCAAAGGCGCTAGCCGGGGCGCGGGCGGAGCGTTCGAAGGAGGCGAGCGGAAGTGAGGCGGGGGGCGTGGCGCGCGATGCGTCGTCGCTTCGCGTCGCGTCGCGTCGCGTCGCGTCGCGTCGCGTCGCGCCTCATCGTGCCATTATTCCGCGCGCGTCGAACTCTCTCGGGCGAGGCAGCACCCGCTCGCTCGCAGCTCCGTTATTAACGCGCGTCGCTTTGTTTCCGGTGGCAGCGCGGAGCGGCGCGTCAGCAATATGCGGTTGACGGGCGGCCCATATCTCTCCAACGCGCAGCGCCTCGTCTCACGCGGCTCCGCGCCCTCGCGCCCTCGCGCCGCTGCCCCCTTGAGCGTTCTTGTCCTGCCGGGCAGTTGTCACTATATTGTCCGCGGCTCAGATATTTTAACGTGTTCCTCTTCTACATATCCAGCAGGGCGTCTGACCTATCAATCTCAATGCTCCTCTCTGATTCGCTCGACTTTTTCGCAGACTGTCCCTCTTGCTTTTCTTTGCATTTTTTCTTCGATTCGTCGTTGACAAATCTTCCCGCCGAGCGGTTGCCACGTTGTGACCCACCTCCCATCCTTTTACCCTTTTGAATACCCCTATCTGAGTCCCTTCTCAAAGCAATCATGTTTTTATTCGTATCTTTCTCCACCCTTTTTCGTGTTTCATCTCGAACTTTTGTCACGCAGCGCTTCAACTGCATCTTCTTTGCAAGATCTCAATTCTATCGAATCGGTCGTAACGATAGAATCATCTGGGACCTTCCACTATCCATTAACCCACTTTACACTTTTTTAATAAACGCCAAACTTGCCCGCATTCCTCAGCTTTACCCTCAATGATTTAATCTCATTTAGTTTCTTCTTTCTGTCCCATCTCATCCTCGCTTGGTTTGACCGAATTGTCCTGATTTGCCAAGTTCAACCTTTATTACCAAGTCCCATCCTTTATTCATTGTAATAAGATACAGAATAAAATACTAAATAAGAAACACTAATTAACCGTTAATAACTGTCTTTTATTATGAATATGCTCTCGTGACTCAGTGGCACAGTGAGCTTTCTGTGTGAGATTTCGGTTTCGATTCCCGTAGAACCTCATGTGAAATTTCTTACAACAAAACGAGATTGCATGCTTCATAGGGGCATGTCCAACCCTCGTGAAGTGTCCGAAACCCTACTCCCACCCTAATTGATTCCCGATTGTGCCCACTGAGTAGTGTCGCAGGGGCGTGCAGTAGGAGATGCGTACGCGGAGATGCTACTAACGGAGGTCCTCTTAACAACTGATTGCGACGAGACGTGACGGATACGACTAATTAAAATATTAATGGAGGATTACTCCGAAAGCGCAAAGCGCTCAACGCCCCCTGGGCTTGGAGACGCGTTGCTTCTATTGAAGACGCAACAATTTTTTTTTAATTAACAGCCCCATTCATTATTACCAAGATCAATCCTTTATTATAAGTCCCATTCGTTTATCACAAAGTGCCATTCTTTATCACTCAGTACCATCCTTTATTGCCAAACTCTAGCTACTTTCGTAAAAATTTCTAACCTTCGTTCTTTTTCTGCTTTTACTTCTGTACCCTTTTACCTTCTCTATTTCGCTTTCGGATGGGTATGGATTCTTTCCTCTTTAGTTCCCCTTCCATTCTGTTCCTCTTAGTTTTGCCTCGGGTTCCCACGCTCTGCTTTTGCATTCTCCGTACCCTCCCTCATGCGACTCAATTTCCCCTGTGGAGTGTCTGTCTCCGCCCTCTCTTCCCGGCGACCGTATCTGGCAAGAGGCCTCACTTCACCCGTATCTCCGCTCCCTTCCACCCATCCCGCACGGCGTCTGCCAGCGTCTCGCACACTGCAGCGCTTCACCGACAGCGTGGCGGCGCCACCAAGCCCTTCAGGGCCTCGTCTCGCTCGGGTTCACGGCCTCGCAGGTTCACACTCGCTCTACTGTCTCTCTCCCTCTCTTCCTCTTCCCCTGTACTTTACGTTCTCACCCGCCCTTGCATTATGATGTATATAATGAAAACGATGTATGTGTATGTGTTTGATATTTCTGCAAATTTTGTAACGTTATTCCAGAGTCACTTGTTCACAAATGTGTATTCACAAGTGATGTTAATATTGTTTTCGTGTATCTGTGCCATTTGAGGAATACTTCTTTGCCTCTTTCAACATGATAAGGCATTTATTATAACTAAACTATTTTTTAAATGTATTGAAATTTATTTTGCATTATCTTAGCTTTTGTTGACGAAACATTGAACGATAAATATATTTTATCAAGTATTTTCCCGCTTGCCCTATTATTCTATGCATAGGTTACGCTTTTCTCAAATATAATCCTTAAATGTTTGACATTGCCGTTTCGAAGATATGCGTTTTATTTTACCCGATAACTCTTCTTTAAGAGATTTATTATATAAAGAGATTTTTATTTTTTGTAAGTAATTTTCTTTGCATTGATACTATGAAAAGTAATGATGCTTAAGTCATCAATATATATATATATATATATATATATATATATATATATATATATATATATATATATATATTGAGAGAGATATATACTAATACCCCCACCCCCGCTTGTAATTCCCAATATCGCCGGTTGGGAACCTCGCAGATATCGTGCTTTTGCGAGGTTGTTATGCTCAGGGCAGTGTGTGTTGAGAGCAAATCCAATAACAAGAACACATAAATCAGTTAAATAGGGTTTATTAATCTTAAAACCCTTTTCGTTGCTTACAAAGTCACACCAAAATCGAAATGAAACACAAGAGTACAAAAATTGAAACCTTTTCAATAAAGCAACAATTAATCGTTAAACTATTCGCAATAATAGTCACTGGGAATTCCCGTTGTTATTCTGACTAATATAATTTGCAACAATTCCTATTTACATTTACCAATGACGATTACATTAGTTGGGGTCGCCGGTGGCATCTCGCTGCCCTCTTGCGTCGTCGTCCGCATCGCCTTCTGCGCTGTCTTTAAGTCTTCTTCTCCCGGCTCCTTCCGTACTCGTCTGCTTCGTCTCCCTCGACGCTTCTGTTTACGCCCGCGTCCAAATGTTCCTTGCAATGCACTGAAGAACTCGGACGTATTTCGTGCGTACGCGTAGCTCTCTCTCTCTCTCTCTCTCATACTGTCCCAAATTTCGCCGCTAATTGAAATGTACTTGATCTCAGCCCAAACTATTTCCCTGTTGTACTGTCCTCAGCATCACAATAACTGGAAGAATAGATTAAATCTCCTCGTCTTGCCTGAAGAAATACGTACTTCCAGAAAACTTCTAACAAAATTCGCGCTATCTAGGCGTCTGTCCGACGTCCAACACTCGTACCTGGTGACTCGGCGAAGTTATGGCTGGCTTGGCGGTCAAGAACCGAAGAGAGAGCTGCTGGCTCGGCGAACGGGAACGAAAGGGAGTGACTGACTGTGGGTTCGCCTATTTATGCTCGCGCTCTCCGTGCAGGGATAGTGCGCGTCCTCTCCCCTATCTCCAGTCTGATTGCTTTTACGTCATATTCCTGCGCCGTGCGCAAACATTGGCGGCCAACAGTAATTGTAGCTTGCGCGTCGCTCGCTTCACTGTCACGGTCTACACAAGGCGTTTTCTTGATGTGTGGACCGTGTGGGATTATATTATATAATTTGCTTGACACATCAAAGCATGCAACAACACGCGGCAAGCATATTTATAAGTAGTGTTCACGCCATAGGGGCATTCGAAGTCTTCCAGTTGCTGAACCATACCATATCCTTCCATAATTTTGGGCCTAACAGGCTTACTACGTGGTAAGGTGTGTGTGCATAATTTAAAACTTGATGCACTATCCAGAATCAACGCTACAGACACTCCGGTCTACACCAGGCGTTTTCTCTTGAGTGTGGACGTTGGGATATATAATATTATATGCTGACACATCAAACATGAACAACACAAGGCAAGCATATTTTTAAGTAGTGTTCACGTCATAGCGGGGCATTCGAAGTCTCTCCAGTGGTTGAACCATACCTATAATCCTATCCATAATTTTGGCCTAACATGCTACTACGTGTAAGGGTGTTGTGTGTGCATAATTTAGAAACTTGATCACATATCCAGAACAACGCTACAGACACCGAGGTGATGTTAAGGATATCATGGTCAAATATTTAAGATGCAGGACCGAAATCGGTCTATGCAATGTTCGGAAAGCAAGAAGACACTTTTCACTGGAAATGTCTGCAGGGAGGCGATACGTACCGCGAATAAGACAGGGAGGCTTTTAGATGCCGTCGTATAGAGCAGGGCACAAACGAAAAGCTACCTCCGATTCAAGAGAATAGGAAACTAACTTACACGAGAAAGTCTGTGCCATTTTGAGGCACCAGTAGTTATTTATTATTTGTCTCTTTTCATTTGTTTTCCCTTCCCACATTTTTGGCAGTGACCAGGGGAGGTTAATTACCCTTGCAATTCATTTATTCCTTTTATTTCCCTTTCAACGAGACTCCGTCCCATTTGCGGTTTCCTTTACTGGACTTGGTCTTGTGATTGCCCATGAAAGGCTAGCCTCTGCTTACTCCTAACCCGGAGGCGGGTTGTGTGCACAGGTGCTTCTGATGGGAGCTTTCAAATTCTCCCGTGGAATTGCGGCTGGCTCTTTGGGCGATGAAACTGGGCGTGCGGCAAACGCTAGTTTTAAACTCCTGATATGCTGATATGGAGTTGATGCTGAGTTGCCAACAGCGCCTCGCCCTGCAGTCGGACCGTCAGCAGTTGGGCGAGTAAACTTTGAGTGAATACATATAATGCGGAAGGGAAAGGTGAGGTAGAACGGAGTAAAGCGAGTGTGGCGGATTGAGACGAACTAATCTCCCGCAAGCCAATGAAACTGCGTAATAGGACCCAGGGGTGAAGTGAAATGAAAAAAGAAAGGTATTTAACGTAATATTATATATTAACATCATATATAAGAAAAGATTGCTCGATTGGTTGATGCATCCAGGTACTACGTCAATCCAGATGCTGTGGTCATTATTCTTGTTAGGGTCATGAATACTTTTTGCGACAAGTACTGATGTTCCTCTTCCGAAAAAAAGATGAGATCTGGCGCTGACCTACACAAAGGCTTTCGGTAATTTCCTTCTTCCAGGTATCTCTCGTAGAGGAGCATTGCAAGAATGTGTTACAGCGCCGGAAAGCGACTGATCAGAGGAGTCAACTGCAAGAGTTCTCCTATTGTCAGCGGCGGAATTCAGCATACCGGTGTAGATTATTTTGCAAATCTGTCACTCTCGGTACACAACCCCTACAACGTCCTGGACAGAGTCGCTGCCCATACAGTGTCAATGCCGACTTTGAGCTAAAGTCTGTATGAAGGAAGGGCAAATATGATGTTAAATACCGGTGGTTTAGTGGAACTAATGTTCATTGTTCCGGAGAAAAATAACAGGCGGCTGCTAAATGAGGTTATGGGAAATCTGGTCTAATTATGTTTCTTGGAATGAAATTAGTATGTATTACTATTAAATGTTATGCTATTAAATTAAATGTATTTTCAATTACATTTAAGCTACACAGTACATCAAAGTGATTTGCACATCTGTCTGCTGACTTACTCGAAGCTGCGAAAAGCTAACATACACGAATGTTTTGCAAAAATAGTTGCTAGTACTTGCAATTTTCTTATTCCCTGTCCAGAGTGTTTCCTCCCAGTCGTGGACTTAATTTCAAACTCGACTTGAAACTGCAGTTCTTATTCTGAGTAAAATGAAAATGATTTGTTGATGTTTGATTGAAATAATCACCCAGAGAAATCCTGAAATAACTTTTTAGCGTGATGTTTCTTTTCGTTTGAAGCCTACAAATAATCAGTAAACAGTGATAATTTGCTGCCCTCCTGTCTTTCGCTGATTAAAGTCTAACGGTTTAAAATATTCAACTCATCAAAGAGTTGATAATCTAATACAGTTTCATTATGAAATGTACCTGGTATTTTATTAGAATTATGATGTCATTAAGTTAATACCTAACGTTCACATCATACATTTATCATAACTATTAGATCTTAGCCGCTTAGAAAATTTGCTTAAACCACCAACAATGTTTAAGGATCTGCGTTAGATCCATTACCACTTTCATTAAGGGCTCTCTTCTAAATCAGCATTGCAATTATCCATGATTTATTTGAAGCATTTGACATAAAAACGATGCTATAAGAAAATAGTTGTACTTGAGCAAGAATCGATGAACAAGAATTTATTTTTTTCTACAGAGAACGTTACTGGCGAGAACGAGTGTGGCAGCGGAAGAAAAGACAGAGAAATCGAAATATATTTTTAGAGAGAAGAGAAGAAACATACAAGGAAAGAAATACACAAACATCAGGTAAATGTATCTAAGAAAATTACTGCTCTGTTCCATGTTAACGCAGAGTGTAAATCCCCAAATTACGTTTCTGTAGGTGACTATTACTACCACTAGTATTTTAAATATATCGATATATAAATATGTAGAGTTACTACAATTCCACACTGCAATTTACGACGTGTACAAGTTTGTCCTTTGTCAAGTTATTGTTATACACGTGGTATAGAACGGTCATCAAATAATGCAATGAAACCAAACCAGCCACTGCAACGTCTCGTACAATCTGTCAACTCCGCGTCCTCCTATTACCATATTACGGACAGATCTGATTTTTCCCCGCTGATTCTGCTGTACCGCATCCTACTAGTTCTCGTACGTAAGAATTGATGATCAACTTACACGTTTTCTCTCAATTCTGGATCTTCTTTGTCCCAGACTCACCTGATGCATAGATCCATACAACAATGGAAACCTTATCTTTAGAATAAACTACAGTCTTATCATTTTCAGGTTTCTTTTTCTCTACCATCTTCCTATTAAAATAAGTATGCGCCTAGTTTAAAAGATAATGGTATAAATATAGGCTATACCTTTCATTTAAACAAAAATATTATTTTTTCCTCTTGAAAACATTTATGTTCCTAACATTTTCGAATGTATTAGCTATGTTTGCTCCATAATTTTGACAATTTGTTGCATAAACAGCTGTGGCTGACTGCCTTTCCCGTACCCGTTTCAAAATACCTCAGTTGAAAATAGTAACGAACAAATCAGACTCGAGACAGATTTTTTAGGGATTCTCGCGTTTACAGCAGCTTTTAATTCTACTTACCTCACATTCTACATACTAACTTATAATCTCATTACTTATGTAATGTGATCAACACCATACCTGCTGGGAATATCTAAAAAAATCCATCAACATCCATTATTTAGCCGCAAGGAACATACAGTGCGGGCTTCTCGGTGATAAAAATGGAACCCAAAACTGTCAACTCGCATTTAGATAGAATCATTTTTAAGAAAGCATCCACAATTCTTACCATGATGGGTCAGTAGTTGAAATACGTTTGTAGCCCTGCGCACTGCGTACCGCATTCGCTTTGGTCTTCCTAAGCCCATCCACTCCACCCCAGCTGCTCCGCTTCCGCCACCGTCCCTCCACCCGCCACGCACCTCCCCCTCGGCCCACACCGCCCTCCACGCCCTTCCCCCTGTCGTGCCGAGCTCTATCCGTAAGTCTGGAGGCGGTCCCGCAATATTACCAACCAGGGCGGCAGCCGCAGACTCCAACCACACCGACTCCCCTCCTGCCTCGCCCCTCTTCATCCTCGTAAATTCGACGGTGCGTTGCGCCACATCTCTCGCGATTCGGCGAAAGCGCAGCGGCGGCGGCGGGGGCGGCGGCGGGGGCGGGGCGTGGGCGGCGCCGCGGGCGCCTCGCAGCGAGGGAATCATCGCTCCGGGCCCCGTTAACGACGTCATCCGGGTGAGCGCGTTCGGAAATCACGGCCCGAGGGCGCGCCGTCCTGCGCTCGCTCCGTCTGCGCCGCCCGCCGCGCACAGCGTGCGCCCGGCGGGGCGGGCGGGGCGGGGCGGGCGGAGAGAGAAGTGGAGAGAAGCGCGTCGGGCTGGCAAGTTGTGCGGAGTGGGTGGGATAGGAGGGAGGAGCGGGTGTGGTGGGCGGGGTGGGGCAGGGATAGCGCCACCAGGGCGGAACGCGATGAAGCGGGATGGAATGGGGCATGGTGGGGTGGCATGTTGTAGGGGGAGGAAAGGGATACGTGAGCTGAAGGAGGTAGCTATGGTGAGCACGGGCAAGAGCTGCGCGGGGCGGCGGGAGGACGAGGTGGGGAGGGAGAGCACGAGGGGTAATGGCCCGAGCAGAAGTCGACGGGGAGGAGTCAGCAGGTGCTGGCCGCAGGGTGTCTGCTAGTGACTGACGGATCGAGCGCCCACCGACGGTCAGATACTGAGGGAGTGGATGAACGCATGTTTCACTGATGAGAATGTGCGAATAAACGGGTAACGATGGGCTTCAAGCAAAGCGTTCTGAGAGTCAGAAGTGGGTGATGTGCGGGAATCAGAGTTTCTTCAAGCCCAAGAAATGAGATTATAACATGAACGTTGGATAAACTAGCAATGTATGAATAAGGAAGTGTCAAAACAATCCTGTTTGTAGCACTTTCATAATAACAATTTTACCATATTGTTATCAATTGGCTTGTAAAAGGTGGCTGAGCCGGCGGGATACAAATAATGGACAACGGGAATGTCTGAGAGACAAAATAATGCTCCCTAAATGTATGGAAACTTTTCCTACAATATTGTAAATAACAGTCAAATTATGTAAATCATAGACATAGACAAGAGATGACGAATGCTTATTGAAATGTCAAAGGTGAAGGTGTCAACATGAAGCTACAGCTATTTATAAACCACAACAGAAGTTGGGTGATATGGTGATATTCAAGTAAGAAATATAAATTTGTATGGAGGCGTGGAGGCGAAATTCCAAAAATGGAAGGACGATGGCAATATACCTCCCTTGACATTCATCGCGTCGCCTACGGTAGAGAAAAAAACAATTGACTCACTCGAATTCGTTTGCGGGTCAGTTATTGCGGAAGCGACTCTCAATTTTCGTGATTGGCTTCACATCGTCTGTTTGCGTCAGAAGCGGTCTCCATAAAGGTATAAACAAGTCTGCCATCAATCCGAATTAATACTTACTGTGTGTTTTTTTGAATGAATATCTGTGTTTTATTTGTGAACATTTGGTGTGAGAGGTTTAGCATTTATAATATTTTTTATTTGAAATTTTAGGAAACACTTTATTTACAACAAATTTCAGGAAGCACCTTTTAAAACTTCATTGAAACTTTGTTTTGTATTTACAGTAAAATTTAGGTAATTACGACTTTTTTACAATTGATTAATGCAGTGGAGTTAAAATTTGGGAATAATTTAATTCCAAAAGAAATGTTCATAGCATTAACATAATTGGAATTGAAAATGGGATGCATAGACTTTCTACAGCTCAGAACGATATATGGGACCACAGATTTATAGTTGTTCCTCTCGGCGAAACCTCACTCATTTTTTTCTCCTGAAACAGTTGACGTACTCTGTAATAACATCCAACGAGCGGAGTTGAAGAGATGTAGACATATTCAAAGCATTTCTGCCAGAGACGGGCCAGGGAAAATGTTACGGCGGCGTGCGACGGAGTCACGAAGTTGAAGGGCGTGAAGCGGCGACGGTGACGATGGGCGTTTTGGTGGTGCGGGTTGGGTGGGTGTGAGAGAGGATTGAATTGAATTGAATTTGCCTTATTTTACGTGGCGAGACTCGGGCCATTAGGCCCGCTCTTCCGTCTGAAATTTCGCTACGCTCCTTTCACCAACTAGGAGAGAAAGGAGGTATTTCTTGGGCGAGAAACACGCGATTTGAATTTAGCTCAGAGACGTCATTTAGGCTTGAGGATCTTTTACATGCAAGTAAATCTACGAACATGGGACAGCCGGCTTTACTTCCCCTCCGAAGGATTTTTTCGCCCTTAAAAATCCACGACTTCGATAGGCCCGCCAACTTACAACAGTCCAGTGCGCTATCCGTTACACCATCGCCGCCGCCGAATGGGATGTCAGCGGTGGCGATGGAGCCGGTGTAGGCCGTGGCGGTGGCGGTGAAGCGACTCACGGTCGGGAGCAGGGTAAGTGGGCGGAGGGGGTCTCAGTCATCAGTGGAGTGCTAATGGAAAAGTTGCCAGTCGCGAACACAAAGGCGCATTCGAGAAAGCGCCGCATTTTCATCAGCGAGCAGCGGAAGCGGCGGAGGCGCCGCGCTCTGACCCTCCGAACACAGGACGTGTCGTTGTGGCTGACCGGGGAATCGAAGCGCCGATATCCACACCGTGAAATACAAATTCATTCTATTCGAATGCTGGAGAAACTGCACGAAACCGTGAATTTCCCGCATGAACGTTGAAATTCATACTAAAGAACAGTATCGTCCATTGTTGCAACTTTGCGACTAGTCTATATACACAGAAACGACTATCGCCCCATTAACATCTTCACTATTAAGTGGCACTGTAGCTGCAAGCTTTCGCCCTCTTCCACTCACACAAGTACTCCAAAATTACATAACCGATTACTAGGTGTATAGAAATAAGTGATTAGCAGCAAACTTCATCGTTTGCAAAACATACATAAGAAAGTGCAATAGATCTGGGCCTAACCGAAAAAAAATTAAAGAATCTTCTATCGCCTCTTACGATATTTGCTTACGATATTGTTTCTGCGTTAATGAAGTCCCTTTCGTTTTAATTATACTGAGACATAATGATCATATTGCACAGCCCCAGTGAAGTTTTTGACCATTGTTTCAATATTTCACTCCACACCGTGCTACGCCCTGACCCGTCATATGCCATCCCGACACGCCTCCCGCGCCGCGCCACGTCGCCTAGCCTCACACACACCGCACTACGCCCCGCGCCGCGCAACCCCGCGTCATACCGGGCCCCGTCGTGCCATACTGTGGTAGGCCACGCCACACCGCTCCCCTCCGCGCCACGCTACGCACGTTGAGTGAGTGGATATGGATGTCTAGTACCTCTGAGGTATTTAGTCTCGTAAATGTAGCGCATGTTCTAGCGAGGGAGGTGGCGATTCCTACCCCACAAGAAACTTTGGATTTGGCGCTGAGGTAGATGTCGACTCGTGGGCTTTCTCTCCCAGAGGATCACTACTCCAGCGGGGTGAGTTCGAAGCTCCGGACTAGTCTCCAACGTGTGTGGTAGTGTAATGGATCTGTGTGTGAGGGGGAAAAGAATGAAAAAGGAATGTTCGCGCACTGTTCATGGCCTGTGTTTTAGGGTATTATTCTGGCATTCACGTGGTATTAATAGGAGAAACAATCGGCAACTAGTGTTCTCCTGCTTAACAAAGCCACGTGTATAAATGCATATGAGTGTTATATAATTTTATCTTCATGTTCAGTGGCAAAATGAGTCATTTTCAATCCCTCTTGCAATCTCCAGACGTTTGTGACATTTATTCTAAGACACTTTGCATCTACAGTTTCCTGTCTACTTATTTTAGGTTTTGTAATTGTTTTTTCTCAATCATGTTTTTCGAACAATATGCCACATGCTAATTATACTTTATTTAAATGGGTTTTGCGATCAATCCTAATTCTTTTAAAGAGACTGCCATACAAGAAATCCTCAAAACGTTTGGGAACCTGTGATTTACTGCTATACATTTGTGTATGATCAATTAAATTTAAAAAAATAAGAAAATGTACAAGAATGGTGTATATTAGTTTATGGGAAATGTTTCTGTTTTCGTCAAGCAACACTTTCTGACACAACACATAATTAATTTGTCAATAAAGTATTTATTGACAGATTGGGAGTGTGTACCAAATTAGAATGTTTACGACTATTTTAATTGACAAAAAGTTTATCTGACTAACTGTATCTATCTTCTCTACGATTCATAAATTACTTATTAAAACTATTTCACACTATATAACTAGCATTAGTGAAATTTAAAAATAAAAAAGAACATTATTGAAAAATGAAGCACATTCAAACGTTAACTACAAATTTTTAGTTTTGAACCTCCAAAAGTTATTTTTCCACCTATCTGCCATACAAAATCATTTTAGAGATTTCCACATAATGCTGATGGAAAAATTGAATTTTGATACTGGTTTCGTGACTAATGTTCTCTACGTGCTCGTAAATTCAAACTCACTTCAGCAGAAACTGTGACGTAGTGAAATAAGAAATAAATTTCAATAACAAAATAAAAATAATATATTCAAAGATTATGTACAAGTTACAATAAATTGATAATATTAAAACACTCCGGCAACCTTTTCCTTTCAGAACACTGCTTTACCGCAGAAAAATACAAGCCACGCGTGATGCGAGCTGTCGGACCTCCGTCCTGTGACAATTACCGTCACATGGCCTGACGCCAAAATTTAACCCGGTCGTGGCGATCGTGTGCCTACAGCACGCTAGATCGTCTGGCCCTTACTCTCCGGACATCTCGCCCTCACTCCTACACACCTTGTACATACACGTACAAGCTTCCCGATGCAAACTGAATGAGAACGCGGGCGCAGATGGCGTCGCGTTAAATAGTTGAGGCTGACACCCCCACCACTGTTCCATAGATAGGCTCGCCGGCTGGCGGCCGCGAGGCTCGCTGGCCAGCAGCTTGGTTTACGCCCACACACAGGATTCTCAGGTTGGCTCGCCTGCTTCCGTAAGCGAGGCTCGCTGGCTAGCATCCTCGGAGTTTACAGTCTATGGTTATTTTTGGCTCTGCGGCTCTACCTGAGTCAACCGCCAGAGCGCAAACTCCCGGAAGTTTAGGCTCAACGCCTTCCTCCCCCGCAGCGCACTTTCACCGACCTAACGGTTCTGGCCCTCGTGTTAACGACGCCACAAAACTATGTAACTGCCCACCGTTTGCGTACGGATACTTTCAAAATGATTTGCCAAATATGTTTTCGTAATGTCACGAAATATCACATCAATTTCCGAACAATTCGAAGAGAATCTTTATTTTGTATTACTGATGTGAACATCTAATCCGAAAAATCATATTTGTAGCGCATTATATTATCATAAGTAATAATATACTGTACCGTCACTGAATGTTAGTAATTAAAATTTATTAAAATATGGGTTCTTCGTTCTTGTGAAATGGGACGTAAAAACGACGGACTCGACAGCCCTTGTTGATTTCGACGGCGCCGGACAGGCGGTGACCCTTTTCGCGTCCGCCCGCTCCTCTCTTTCTTTGTGAGCGACCGCGGGCACGCGCTGCCCGCCTCTCTTCATTAAAAGCCGAGTGCTGGGTAAGAGGCAGCTGCACCCTTCGCCCATCCCTCGCACACGCCCGCCCGCCGAACTTGGCGATGATTAACAATAGTAATGGAAAGTTTTGGACCTCCAACAATGATCACGTATGCAGCAGCGGAGCCACGTGCATTTAATAAATAGTGAAAGGAACAAGGATGGAGATACTGGAATATACCGTAAGGCGCCTTCCATGATTGGCCGACGTTCAATTGCGACATAGCCTGCACCAATGGCTAAGCGTGTTCATTAATTTCAGAGCGATCTTGAATTTTCTGTAACCAAATGAAGGAAAATGCAGAGGTGGAGGAGATTCTCTACCGACTGCTGAAATAGACTTCTCTTTTGGCCGCCGTTAGACGCGGACATATTGGTTGACCGTCGTGAGAAACACTTCTCGCTTGACTGACCTAATTTCTGACGGCCCTAAAGGGCACTTCTCTTTGGATTGCATGTCGTGAAGTCAGTGGCGTCAAAAAATATTCAAGTTTTCAAATTGTATTCTCATAAGTGAAGCTAAAAATGTATTGTTTCTTGTCACAAAATTTCTGCTTGGTAATTCGCTGATAGGAGGACAGTTACTGAACATTTTCAAATTACGTAAAGCTGTTAGCAAAGTGAATTTTACTAACTGTCGCGGAATTTGAGAATGATGAACACGAATTATGAACGCCTGCTGCTTTGATATTGAAGTGCGCGGAGGAAGCAACTCGTTTGTGTGCCTGCCGTGGAAGAGTGGCTCGAGGGTGCGGAAGCGCCCGACAAACTCTGCTATCTCTGCGGCCGAGGCTTATACCGCCCTCGAAGACTCCTAGCCAGCCTGCCAGTTAGCCAGCCCATTTACCCTGCAAGACGACCTTCCTGCTCGGAGAAGACCAGAACAGCTGGCCGGATCAACGACATCGAGGACAACATAGGGTGAGGTTGTCCGCCAAACCTGGCACGGTTACCTGCTGGTTAAGCTTCAACCCATCAGTCAAAACTTATGAACAGACTTTTAACAAAAACAATCACATGTAATAGTAATGGTAAATCTCGGCCGATCATATTGGCGAAAATGAAAAAATTCGTAATCTTTCAATGTAACTAGTTTTTTTTGTTAAGGAAAATTGCAAACTAATTATAATAACTTTTTTGATTGGGGGAATGAGAACATTCGAATTCTTTTCTTGTTTGTGCTTATTGAGATATTAAACTAGAGAAATTATATTCACTCAATAACTTTTCTCTTTTATAATTTCTCTAAAACAACGTCCATCCCCCGGTATTCACTTGCAGGTAACCAGCAGGAGTCGAAGAGCTAGCCGGTGCAATCGATATTAAACTAGAGGTATAAGTATGACAATACAAAAAATGGAATATTGCCACAATTGATCAAACAAAGAATAACATCTAAACTAAGAACATCGAAACTAAGGAAGATAGGTTAAAGATTACTTGTATGGTTCTGAGAACTAAATCAAATGCCGTCAGTTGTTAAAGGTGGAAATCAATTTAACAAAGTGATCTATACCAAAATCATTTTAGAACAATATACCAACGAAATGAAATATCTCGCAAAAACCGTTTTTTGCCGAAAAAATGTTACTTAACATTGTTGCTTCGAAACCTCTTGGAGGATGATTTAACAATTTATTAGGTAACAGGAGTTACAAGGGGGTGGTGGTACGTTGTGTAGCAATGCCGGCAGGCACGCTGCATGGAAGGAGAATGCAGTAGGTACGCCCAGTCTGCAGTCGAGAGAAAAGCAGTGACGACGATAACGGCAGAGGCGGAGGAACGACTGCAGATGGCAGTGGCAATGACAGCGGTTGCAGGCTTGGATATGGCTCATGAGAGCCAACGCTGTGAATGTTATAGTTGAACGAGCTCCAGAACCGTAATCTGAGAGTGATTGATCAAGAACTGCGTTGCGAACCACCAAATGCTGAATTGATTACGGTAGTGTTTGATTACAGTTTCAAAAATGTTCATGTATGTTATGTGTTTGAGGAGGGGTCTTATATAGTAAAAATCACGCATTAGTCCAGAACAAAATGAAATCGCAATTTTTAATGCATGTATGTTCCTTTCAATCAATGATCCATTCCAAATATGTCCAGCAATTAGGAAATAGTATTTCATTCACTTTTTAAATTAATTCAAAGCAAATAAGTACATTGCGTGGTAAATGCTTTAATATTGATCACCGTTAGTATTTTGCTTTTAATTATATTGCTGTAAAGATATTCGTTTATGAACGGATTTGTCTCATCAATTGACAAATATTTATTACCACTATACAAACGAGAAAGCTGTGAATATTTGAACGGCTTAATTTATTCAATACAATATTTGGGTAATAGAAGAGGAAATTCCTGTGAAATTGTGGAAAGATCAATGATATTTTATGATGAACATGGCACTCTGCATTTCACGTAAATAAAGAAAAAATAAAAATAAATAAATAAATAAATAAATAAATAAATAAATAAATAAATAAATAAATAAATAAATAAATGTCTTCAATGGTAGCAAGGCTCAGGCCGTTTAGCGTGCTCTTCCGCATGACCACTTTCAAAAACCTTTTATTACAATAGCTCATGAAATGAAGGTAATTCAAAGGGAAATACGTACGCAATATGGATGAGGGATTTTTCACTTTGTAGACAGGAATGAAAGCGAGGGAAGAAGGAGTATATAGAAAACGGAATACTCTCACACCATTTGTGATATTAAATTTATTTATTTTTATTTCAAGTTAGGGATGTATTAAAATTAATCATAAATATATCAGATTGAACACTACAAGAACTTTGTCAAATTTAGAGAAATTATATCTTGTGACTCAGCAAGTTAGGTACAGGAGAGTATTGGAAGCTTGTTTAAGTCAGTGAATATAATAAGTACTATTCATTATTTCAAAGAGGTTTTTAAGGAGCTACGTTTGCATAGGTATTTTTGAATTACCCCTAAGACCAGAAAGGGAGGAAATATCGTTAGCCTTCGAGCGAAAACACATCGGGTCAAGAGTTCAAGTTTTCAGTGAAATGGGAAACATTGGAAGATAATGTATTTCGTAATGATAATAACAATATTAATAATATTAGAATATATCACAAAGCTATTCGGTTATTAAATGAAGGGAAAAAGTAATTAAAAACGTGGATACGACAAATTCAATTTTAGGAAAGGATTTCAACTTAAACCTCGGACTAGAAAGTAGAACTTATAAAAATTTAGGAAATGTTTACCAATTAGAATATTCCCAACACTTGAAAAACCGACCCAATATGTCCCACCCTTAAGCCAACGATGTGTACTACATTTATTCCTGGGACAGCAAACGAGGGACCATCCCGGCGTGTGAATTAAGCGATTAAGAAAACCCAGGTAAACCTCAATGAGGATGGCGACTGAATGCCAAGACACAATACTCTGCCAAAACACAATCAAAGTTAGCAATGTCAGTGCACACAAAATAGAAAGAATAAAAAACGAAAATATTTTCAATTGAATATTATATTTTAACACATGGCGAAAGATGTAAAAAATGACGAACTGAAACAGAAATATTGCAAATTAGTAAAACTCATTTAGAAAACAATTAAAACCTCACGAATTATAATATTTTAAATACAAGCACATGTGGACAAATGCACGTATGTGAGCAAATGCATAAATACATAATCACGTATTCATAACACAGCTATATACACATATGTGTACTATAATAACAGTGATATATGACTTGAAAGGTTGGTTCTTCATACGTTATTTAAAAATGGTTGAGGGAGTGTTAGTAGTTTTTAAAGACAAGTAGCTAGATGATGGAGTAATTAACATATTTAATAAGTGTAAATGTAAATGAGAAGGTAATAAGGGTAATATGGTAAATGTAAACATAAAATAAAAAGAGGAACGATATTTTTGTGTCACAGTTCACTTCTTAAAGTTAAATAATTAAAAAATAGTATTAAATTTAGGAGAAAAATTAGGATGAAAAAGGGTTAAACAACCTAGAATGGAAATTAAAAGTAAGAAAGGAAACAAAAAGAGCGAGGATTTTAGTGATCCTAAGAGAGAAAGAGGAGAGAGAGAGAGAGAGAGAGAGAGACAGACAGACAGACAGACAGACAGACAGAGAGAGGAGAGAGAGGGTGAGAAGATTTCGCGTAAGCCTTTATGTATGTCTTGTATTCCATGTTTTTTATACATTGTGAATAACAAACAGTTCTTCTTGTTTCCAATAAAGACCCCACAACAAGTCACTAGATGTTTCCCTAGTCGCGCGAGGTGAGAGGCCAGGAGAATTTTATCTGACTGTAATCAACTTCCCTCGTAAAGGCGCACGGTCTACCGAGAAGCATGCTCGCACGCTAAACGGTGAAGCTAATTTCGCCGATGCGAACGAACTTTCCCCGCCCCATATCTCCTTCTCCTGCGATCCTCCCCCTCCCCGCCAAGGCATGGACCGGAAGGGCGAGCCGGCGCCCCACGCGTGCTCGCAACTTCGGCCTGCCGAAGAAGTTACCTTCTCCATTGTCGCCCGGTCGACGGCAGCGCTCCCCGCGACCCGAGATGAAACTATTTCCCCACTTCCCTCGCGCCGCCGGAAGAAAAGCGGGCAAAGCGGCCCGGTGAGGGAACTTGGGGTAATTGGCGGCGTGCACGGAGTAATAATTCAAAGTTTTCCGTTCCTCCGACCCTTTTCCCTGCCGCTTCTCTTTCCATCTTTCCATTCTTCCCTCGCGATAGTGGCCATTTAATTTGCGGCCCGCTAGCAACTTTCCAGGCGGCTGCGGCCGCGGAAGTTGCCGCCAGTGGCGCTGCCGCCGCCTGCGCACGTCTCCCGGAAAGTTGGCCGAGCCATCCATTGCGGCATGCGGAGGCGCTCCCGGCGCTGCACAATACCATCTCATGCTGCCACTTGTGTGGATGGGCGCCACTCTACTGTTTCCTCCAACCTTAGATGACTTCATCGTACGGTATTAGAGAGTAAAACAAGCTCTTAAGCGTTGCATTTCATTTTAATGTTTCTAATTTGGTATATAAAATTGGCTTCATTTTGTTGATTGGGACAGTTCTGCAAGGATTTTAATGTGCATGGTTCTACAGGATAGTTCATAATAAATGTTACAAACGACTAGGACGTGAAAAGGAGGCAAAAATGATGAATTGAATTATTGTCTTATTTTACGTGGCGAGACTCGGGCCATCAGGCCCACTCTTCCGTCTGACCACGCAAATTTCGCTACGCTCTTTTCACCCACCACCAAAGAAAGGAGGTATTTCTTGGGCGATGAAAGAGGCGATTTGAATTTAGCTCAGAGGCGTCATTTAAGCTTGAGGATTTTTTACGTGCAAGTAAATCTGGTAACAGGGGACAGCCAGCTTTTCTTCCCCTCCGAAGGAAGGCGTACAAATGATTTTTTCGGCGCCTTTGACCGCGTTCGAACCCACCAACCTGGATATGAGAATCCGATACGCTAACAATTACGCCATCGCCGCCGACAAAAATGACCGCTTTTAACCAATAAACATATAGTGAAAATTTGCATGTTGCGCAATTATAATATGCATCTATACATGTGGCGTTTTCTTTTGATTTCTAGGCAACTGCTAATGCACAGTTGTCATCCATGCCACGTTCTAACGCCGTGAAGGAATATGAACCTGTCCATGTTCTATTCTATGTTCTATAATTTTGTAACATTAATGTTAATGAATTTGAAACTTAATGAATTGTTAATTAATGGGAAACTTAAATTTCGAATCGTATTTTCACCATTAATGATAATTTAATATTTATAATTCGAATATAAATATAAAATAAACGCTGTTTTTGCAATAACAGTCAACAATTTTTAGTCCTATATTTATTACTTTGTAGTATACGATATTCTCTGGCATTGTTGCCTCGATTATACGAGTAATCGTATAAGGTTTTAACAACAGATTACTTTAAATTGTACCTTAAGGTCACTGCGAGAACGTTTAAAGTGTTACAGTGTTTGATGTTAATTATTTTGATTTCCTGGGAATGAAGGCATTAGTTCACAGTACGCGTGTCCTTACAAAGAATCAATTCAGCTATGTTCTGATATATTTATGCGTTTATAGGAAAATTCTTGGCGCCCCCGCCGCTGTCGTTGTACATCCCTTCCGACAACTTATATTACATTTGTGAAGGTTCACAATTTGCTTTTGTTAATTATCTTTTTAACTGCTCCGGTCCGGCCGCCTCCAAGTCACGCGTCTGGCATCAGACTTCTCGCCGCAAGCCTCGTTGTGACTTTAGCTCCCTCTCACATCGATATCGCGCAAGGCATCTCAGTTATTACTAAGTCCTAGCGATAGCAGAAAGCGCGTTTTCACGAGCAAACTCGTCCAGAATCTGCAGGGTTCCGCATACGATATCGTTCAGAGGCTCCCAGCGACAACCTGGTTGAGAGAAATAACGTCCAGAGGTAACCAGGCACGAGGATATTTTGTTCATCTCGTATCAACTCGTCTATAGCAGTCAAGTAGTCAAAGAGTTAACCAGTATAAAGGCGGTAAATATATCGTCTTATTTGCCTATATGATAAACAGTGAACCAGAATTTTCAATTTTTTTGTAAGACGAATGTTTAAAAATAAGCAAACAACTTATTAAAGGAAGGCTCTGATCCTGATCTACCTTTTTATATGAAGATTGGTATCATATTCTGAAAGTCTTTCAGTCCCTTCAAATTGATGCAGAAATTGATAAGGATAGCTAATTGAATATGAAAATTAAATAGCTTCAATGTATATCAAATGTGATAAGTTTAAAACGACACTTTTTTTTAACTTCTTTCTGCAAAATTGGGATTTTCATGGATAACAAAAGTGTCCTTTCAGGTCCGAAGACAAATTTCAATAACATTTCGTAATGGTCTTTGACGTCTTGTTTAAGACAAAAGGATTAAACCACTCCCAGAAAAGAAGGTTAAAGTAATAAAAAAATATTCACATTACTTTATTTCTTCATTTCAAATTGATTTTCCTATTTTGGCTGTATCAAATACATTTATTGAAAAATCACTATCAAAATAACAAATTATCAGGTTATGTTCGGCTTGCCCGGTGTTGCCTGCCCAGTGGTCTCTCTACAGCTTCCTTCCCCGGTCCAAGCGGTGTAGAGCTATTACTGCAGTAAAATCTTTCTACAGCGGAATCGTTTGGATCCAACATTTTCTTCCATCTTGTTCGACTTATTCAGATTTTCAATAAAAACTGTAAATTCGGAAAAAGCGTCGGTGACGGTAATCGTTCAAAGATGGAATAGGATGAGTAGTTTGTCGCACACAAAAAAAACATTTTAATTAAACAAAGACGTCTCGGAAGAGACAAAGAAAATGACATTCAGGAATGCAACACGAAGTCTAATGAAACAAAGAACTCCATCAAAACCAAAATAAATATATTTTTTTCAAAATTTGCAGGAAAAAATGAATTCTTCTGCTGATTTAGGCTTTGTCTGCTTCCCTAAGAAATCGTGATTTTCTGGGAACCACCTACAAAAGTTTTTTTTGTGCACTCATTCTTGATTTATAGTGTTATACTTGAGTTTTCCCAACTATAAATTTACATATCAAAACCTTGACAGTCGTTTTCTTCATTTAGTCTATTTTTTTCACCAAGAGATAATGTTTTCAATCTGCTACCTGACATCATAAACACTTGATTAACACAACACCTGCAACTTGTCGAACTTAACAAGAGTAAACATTTAGAACTGAACCCAAAGCGTGCATTGCAAAATATGTGGAAAGATGCGTCTCGTCTTCCTCCACACGGGCGTGTGAAGGTCAGTGCAATCAGATAAAGTGGGTACTGCGCAATATTTTTTGCGCAGTGGAAATGAATTCTAGTAAAAAGGTTTTTTGTATCGACACGTGAATCTGAATGTTTAGAGGAAGTAGTGACCTTTTAGTCAAGCAAACATTTCTCCTTACTCAAAACCGAGCTTCCCTATGTGCAGAACTCTGCAATGCAATCTCCTAGAGGCAATTGCATACTTCGAGAAGCACTCTCGTATTCCCTAGTTTACCAATTTAACTCATCAAACTTAGTTTTACATTGGAAGGGGCAACTTCATTAACCCAATTTATTGGATACTTTGATAGCGTACTTGTTGTGTACGAGTTCTAGGCAAGTTTTTTGGGATTCTCTCATTTCCCTACATCATCCATCATTGCTTCAACATTATCAATTACTAATTATTTATATATTTTTATAATAAACGACTGAGTGTCAGGATTACAATCCATTTACGTTTTATAGTGACGTGAAATAATAAGATTGAGTGTTGCAATTTTTGTTAATTTACCATTACATTAGATAATGCTTACCCTGATCTTTTTACATTTCCTCCTGCTCGGTCGAAACTAATAAAAGCATTCGGTTTAAAACTGACAATCATAGATATAATCGAGTGTTTTAAAGTCATATTCGTACATAATTATGCTTGCTTTGTTGGTTTTTATTTTATTCCGAACTAATGAAGGGTGTCCAATAGTCACAATATTAAGGCACCCTATTTAAATGTAATTTTTATTTTTCAGTGGAAGACATGATTCCCTCTTAATATCGCTACAATTATCGCAACATGTTTCTTATCTCAACACGAGATGGAGAATATTAAAATGAAGTACTATTCAGTAATTCCTAATGTATAATTAACTAATTAATGAAGTTTTTTGGAATTGAATTTGGCACAATAATCTGAACTGTCCAGCGTGCCTTAACAACAGTTCAATTAATTACATATCACGTTCGAAAGCATTGAACTCGATGCTCGAGCACTCGATTCAAATGAAGTGCAGTAATTTAATGCAATGATTCCACTTTCACAAAGAACTCGCTGTCATGATTTTATTTTCTCCCATAAAGTCAAGGTCAGTTTAAATAAAACACCAATTCCAAATTAAGGCTTCATCTCAAGGCTGTTCGTAGATGACAAGTCAGATTTAAAAAAATACATGAGGAATAAAAAAAGGGTTTTGTGACTTCAGTCATATTCATTGCCAAAAAGCTTTGCACATTGTACTCAGTTTTACACATTTGTAGTTCTTTGTTGTTCTTTTTTATTGTACGTATGATACATACTCCTAATCAATACTGATGGTATTCATGAAAGATATCCCGCTGTCAAACTATTATTTTGTCATTTCTGTGTCGGGCTGGCATTTTGCTTAACACTTTTCCCTCAATGTATTTTGTAGAAAAGTATAGAGTACGTACCCAGTATGCTTTACCTTCCATTTCCTTTTTATATCTAATGGTTGTAAGAAAATATTAAATATTTTTATTTATTTTAAAAACTCTAATACTAGTGGCCAGATTAACTCATCAACAAGTTGTGGTTGAGTTTTCATTTATTTCGTTCGTCTTCTTTATACATTTTGCGTACAAACAAGTATACAATTTGCATTCAAGCCAGTATGCAATTTGTATACAAGCACGTAACAAAAATTGCAACACTATCACTGTACGTTTGCGAGGATTTATTCTGCCTTTTGAATCTGATAGCAATCCTGTTAAAGTTTTATAACCCCATACTTATTTTTGTAACTTTCGATGACTTATGACACATTATTAGAACAAGGGTGGACACATTAATAGAACAAGTATTAATGTGGTAAGAATCTAATACGAAATACAAAATATTATAATAAAGTAATTGACTTGTGATCTTAATTTTTATTGTTAATACTCTTGCGGACTTTTCTGATTCTTTATACCCACGCACGACTTTTCAATACTTTATCCCCGCTCTAATACCAACATAACAAATACAACAGTTTTATGAATTCTATTTATTAAAGTTAATATATAAGAAAAGACAATAAATAAATAACTAATCATAAACCTATTTTGCTTAATTTAGATTTAGATTTATTGTTACGAAAATTGCAATTTTGAAATATTCTTGTATTTGAATTTGTAATTGCCATCATCACTCATATTTCAATGTTACGTATCACCTTTTTTGAGACACGTATGCTTGTTAAGTAACATTATTACTAGTAGTAATGACTTGTATAAAGCACATCGGGTAACATTAGTTACATTATTAACACAAGTATTATTTTTTGATGTTGCGAAATATTCTAAATAGCGTTTGGTAGTGGAAGCAAATAGCTTAAGTACCGTTTCATCAGCGCAATGCACTCAGTTATTTTCAATATAACTTTTAAATATACCGTAATCATTTTCATAAATGTCTCGAGATTTTACGGGAAACAATTATTTGCAGCTTTGTTAGCTTTTGCAAATATTTCTGCAGGACCTTCGTAATATTCTTTGATTTTGTGCGAACAACTCATTGAAGCAACGATTATGCAACACTAATTTAGAATCACACTGTTTTGTTTATGTCACATCTTATTGCCAATGACGATTACAATACATCTTTTTACTTTAGACAAAGGGAAAAATTAAATTGTTTCAAATTCCTGCTTAATTCAATAACGAACTAGTAACCCACGAAGTTTTTTATGCATCACGGGCGATACTAGATATTTTTTTGCCTCTCAGACGACTTCCAAATCCTCAGGTCAGGGACCCTCGGTTTGGAAGTCACAATCGGGGCAAAAACATCTAGTTAACGTCCTAAATACATAAATACCTATTCTAAAAATGCAGTCGTTCTCGAAATGAAAGATGAATTAACATTCACAAGATGTACGAGCGGAATACATGTGCAGGGGAGAATGCGTGCTTATGCACCTTCGGATTGCTCTGTGAAATACATTGTACATATGTTCTGAGATTCTTTTAATGATCTAAAAATTGCATTAAATCGCGCAATTGGAAATGGGTGCAGCGGAAGGAGTGACGCTCGAGGACGTGTACGCCTTCTGCAAAATAGCCATCACATGCCATATGCTTGTATTAAAATGTAAAAGAAGAAGTGTTAAAGAACAAGTAATGATGAAAAGTCATAACGAATGTAAAAGTAATTACGAATGCAATTATAGAATATAATATGGATTTCATAGGAATTTTTGTTTAGTGAATACGTATTTTGTATATTCCACCCGAACTTGATCCAAAAGTTAGATCTCACGTGCCTTGCTTTACACAGTCAGTTGCGCTGTAATTGCTATGTCACGCAAAAAGAGATTATCTACATTAACTGTTTCATTAATACACTTACACTTACAGCAAAAAGGACATCGACTCATGAGACCATGTTCTTAAAAAACTGGAAACTCTGACAGGCATTCCGTTCCCTAATTGCCAACTCTTGAATACCAAATGCTGCGCCCGTTTTGTACCAGACAACCGTCGGCTCTGCTCAGCGCCACACACTGGCTCGAAATGAATTGAGTACAGAGGTATATATTGTAACGAATATTGCATCATCTACCGGGATTCGCTGCGCGGATTGCATCATCTGTCGGCGCCGCTCGAAACGGACGGTTCCGGGTTAATCCCGAGTCGCATGGAAGTATGGCGCTAGTTCCAGATGGCTCGAGGCGGGCGCTGGTCAGGTATAAATTTTTCGCTGCAAGCGGCCGCAAGTCAGTGAGTAAGCAGCCAGTCAGTCAGTGTATGTAGTCAGTGAGTATGCAGTCTAAGTCAATCTGAAGTGGAAGTTGAGCTGTTAAGTGTGCATCGCGGTGAACAGCAGTGCAGTTGACCCTGATCAGCGCCGTGAATTGTGGTCTGCGCATTGAATTGTAGTAAGCGCAGGGGACCGTGGATAGTGAATCGGATAGTGCGATAGTGTAGGAGAAGTAAACAGTGTAAATAAATAATCAGAAGAACAGACTCGTGTGTAAGGAAATAACCAAACAAAGAACACAAGGACTGTGTAACCTATCTGTAAATAAATCACGTATTGTAATGTAACATTAAGAAACAAAATAAACGTCTTTGTTAAAAAGTTCCTGAGTTTTAATTCACCACTAAGAAACGTTACAATATATAGGATACGGCATACGGTACGTGCCATGGGTGCTACTTGTTTAGAGTGCACTCGCTAAATCAAATAACAACCTTAATTTGGAGTATTCTGACTGAGGGGCAACTTCTGTGCTTGACATGGGCCTCAGAATACGTAGATTCGCCTCTGACCTGAGTCTGACAACATCAATCACGCTTATTTTCATATTTAAATCTTGATTTGTAAGAAAAATCTTCAATTCTAAACAACAACGGTAGTCATATAAATAGGATTAATGAATTATGTGATATTTTGTCAAACGTCACTCACACGTGGGACAAATCCCTCTTTAATTTTCCCTGTTTCTGCCAAGTCAAAAAACTGCCCCACTTAAGGGGGGAGGGTCACCCGGGCTGAGCAACCTGTGGGTGTGCGGTGTGCATACTACTCCCATCACTGTGCTCACTTGGCACATCGATGAGAGTGACACTGAGTAACAGAAAGCAGACGAGAGGTTCCAATTCCATCATGATTTGCGGATGTGGGACCATGGCCTTGATCGAAGGGCATCTTTTAGTGCAGTACGCGTCTTTCGCCACCCACTAGCCCGCACGTCTTTTATTTAAAATAGGGGGAGAGGCGTTTCTCACCCTTGGGGTTGGGCACCTCAGTAATGCTCTTATTCTAATTCTCCGCAGGTGTACAAGTACACTTTCCTCATACGGCGGAACACGATGAAAACATATACACATAACATGGGCCACATCACCAGTTGAAGGATTGCAAAATTTCCATGTTGGGTTCGGAGTTGTCAGGATTAAGTACATTATACCCATGATTACTGGTATCCCTCATCAATAATCATCAAGAATATTTCAGTACCCATGAGTATGGCCATTGCTTTGACGAAGGCCACCAACCGTATCTCTACTGCTGTCACATACATGCTAACAATGTGAGTACTTCCGGGAATCAGGGCTCCCAGGCAGAAGTTTCTGATTCCCAAAGCTTCTCTAAGTGCAACCACATCACAACGCCACGACCCCTTTCCCATTATTTAATCCAAATATGCATTTGTTAATGTAAGAAACATATTTAATGGTGTTAATTAGTACACAATTGTGATTAATTTTCTGAACTTGCAAAGAAGCAGAGTGCTGGCAAGCCGCAACTAGGAATACGGATTGCTTGGTTTTCGTTACTGCACTAGCCATCTTGGCAGACTTAGCTACCCTTAAATACTTCTAACTTTACATACAATGTATATCATTGAATATAATTTATTTGTTTATTAGCATTCTAACCTGAAATGATGCTCCCCTATCACGACTTTTCTTACTATTTTATACGTTTATACGCACTAGTTTACTTTATTCTATATTTACTAACATTTTGACGGTTTACATTTTCATTAGAAAAGTCTCAACAATTTACAGTTGACAGTCTAACAGTGTTTATAAGTACATCAGAGCGGGCCTTTACTTCTGCGTGGTCTTTTCTCCCTTCTGTCTCAAGCTGCCCCAAGAAATGCAACTTCTTGCGAAATGCGTTCAGGCAAGGTTCCGTTTGTTCGCCGAACTCTTTGCGGAAACATGGGTTTTGAAATGTCGGAATGTCGGAAAAGTTCGCACAATGAGCGTGAGTGAACTCGACGAACATTAGTATTGTGCAAATTGAGACTGATGCGCATGAAAAGATAAGCTATTGAAGCTTACTAACGCTGTTCAAAAACATCGATTACAATTCTAGGCATGTGGAAATGTATTGTGCTTGTGGTAGTAATGTGTTTCATTGGTTTTTCAGGGTGTGTTTCTTACACAAAATCTTTAAAAAAATATTTTTGAGAAGGAGAGATGATGCGTATAGAAAAGCCAGGAAGTCAATGTTTTTGAGCCAGCATTCATTGTAGCCGTCTCCCTCTATGACGCCACCAAGTGTAGAGATTCCGTATGCGAACTCTCTTGAGCTACAGCGCGCTGCCACCGCGCGCTTCCGTCGGTGAACGCGGCGTCCTTCCCCCTCCCGCGAAGAGGCGCCGCGGGTTGCTTCCTGCGCTGGAAATCTGATGACTGCTCGAGGACCACGGAGATTCGTAATTGGGAAGTGTTTTAATCTTCCCCTGCGGCAAAAGAAGGCAAAATGGAATTAGTTGCCGGTGCGCGGCGCGCGCGCGAGTGCAAGGGAAGATCCCGGGAGGAGGCGGCGCCCGGCGGAGGGAGGGGAAGCGGAGCCAAGGGCAGCTGAGAGGTGGAGACATGGACGAAGGTGGAGGAAGCCGAAAAGAGGGGAGAGGCGAAGGGGAAGTCCACGGCGGAGACGGGGCGGAAGAAAACGCGGAAGCGCAATTAAAGTGAAGGTAGAAGCTTAGAAGGCTGAGATGGAGCCAGGGACGAAAAGAAGCTGAGACGCACCCGATGGGCGGAGAACCTGAAACGATAGCGACGTTATTGGGACGATGAAGGTGCAGGCGAAGGCAAAGTGAAGGAAAAGGAAAAGGCGGAGGCGAAGGCGGAGATGAAAGCGAAGGAGCAGGTAAAGACGCAGGCAGAAGTGAGGTACACGACGAACACGGAGGCAAATGTTAAGGCTGATGCGAAGGCGGAGAGAAAGACAAAGTCGTAGACTGAGGCGAAGGTGGGTGCGAAGGCAGAGGCGTAGACGAAGGCAGAGACAAACGCGGAGGCAAGGGTGGAGCCGGAGGCGAAAGCGAAGGCGGCGGCGGAGGCGGGGGCCGAGGCGGAGGCGGTTGGGAAGGTGACGGAGTGCATAAAACCTGAGAGAGCCCGGGGGCGGAGTTGAGGGAGGGGGCAGATTCCGAATGAAATACAGATGGAAGGTAAATCGGGAAAACGGTAGCGCGGGAAAGAAACAAAACAGTAGTTAGATGTGATTTTCATGACGTTCGATAAACACCGAAAATTAAGTAATGTAGTTAATCACAGAATAAATTGAAGAGTGGATAGTAGTTAGGCAATGAAGAGATTTGGTACGTTAGATAAAATATATTATGACATGTGAAAATGAAAGATTGTTTGGTTAGTTTGATCGGGGAGCGTATTTAGGAAGGTGAAAACAAGTAAATCGTTGAGCAAGAAGAAATGCAGAAGTAAATATGACAGGAAGGTGCATCGTAAATGATAATAAACTATAAATGCATCATGATGTGGAATAAACAGTTTAGCGTGTCGCGAGCGTTAAGGTAGCCGTAACGTAAGGAAAGCGTTTTGAATAGTGAGCGAGAGGTCTGTGGTGTCGGGGCCGGGCGTTTTCGGGGTGTACTCCACCACGTGGAGCGGAGCCCTGCGGCTGAAGGGAGCGCCAAGGAGCAGCCCACTTCTTTTTGCTCCCGCGGGTCTCGCTGGCGAGGGGCGGTGGCAGACGGCTGGACAGGAGGATGGTGATAAGGCGAGCCACGTATGGACAGGGATGTGACTCGAAAAGGGGCGGGGCTGCGTCGGGGCCACGGAGGCGGAGGGCGGAGAGGGAGGGAATCAGATGAGGCGGGGTGGAACGGCAAACTGCGTGAAGGGAAGGGGTGTTGGGCAGAGAGAGACGATAGGGACTAGGGAGGAAAGAGGTGGGTCGAGAGAGGAGGTAATTGATTGTGCGCCGGATGAGGAAAGGGATGAGGCGGGGAGGAGGAAAGGGGTGTAGCGAGGGAGAAGAGTATGAAGGGGATACGGTAGAAGAGGAGGAAAGAGGGGAGGCTGTGAAGGAGGAACCACACGAGACGGGGCATTGCAATGCTGAGCGGGTCAGTGACAAATATGACAGCGGGTTTTGTGGCGGGGAGGAGCGGGGAGCGCCTAGCAGCGCGCGCGGGTCGGCGGGGGGTGGGGCTCAGATCGATGCTTGGGCGGGCGAAGGCGGCTCCGGGCGTGCTTTTGAGGGCGAGCAAGCAAGCGGAACCCCGCTCTCTTGTGCGATCTGGGCGCACTTGGGTGTTTTCGCGCTGTCCCGCGGCTTCGGATTTCCCAGAGATCCGTGCGCCGGTCTTTTTACGTCTGTTTGGAATCCAGCTCGGTTCTCGCCGTTTCTAAACGTTGTGTAATCCGGAGGGTCGCTTTCTTAAAGGAAGTTTTAAGTTCTAATTAAATTTTAATGTAGAACGTTTACTTGAAATCTAAAGGGAAAGTGCCGTAGAGAGAACACACACAATATACTTTTATTTTGATCAAGATATTAAAGAATACATACAAACTCTTCTTTGCCTCTCAATATTTGATGAAGGTGGAGTGTCCCTCATAATAGCGTTTTAAATCAAACAAGTTGAATTGAGGACATTTGGGCAGCAATTTTATCCGCCAGAAACCCAAATCATGAAATGTCTTGAAATCCAACAAATAAAAAAAGTCAATAATACCAGTTTATTTGGTTCTCATTTTAGAATGTAGAGTATATGCCATTTTCTATTTCATCTGATTAATTTCATGTTTATTAACTCTTAATATTTATTTATTGAAGAAAAAGTAAAATATAGGTATTTCAAAAACTTATGAAAATATCAATTACGTCATTTTATATTTTAATATTACGAGTTATACTTGTCTCTCTACAAATTACCTACTTTAGATTCATTATTGTAAAACTTTTGTGTCCTAAAATATTTTCCTTAGTATTTAATTTCGTTTCTTGAAAATTTTGAAAGACTAATTATTCGCAGTTAATCTTAAATTAGTAATACTCAAGCTATTCTTTAAGTTTCTTGACAATTATTTTTTAAGCCGATTAGAGATAAAATTTATTTGCAAATTTATTTACATTATGTTACAGCAGTTCCATATACATTATGGAATAAGACTCCATTCTATTTAATAATAATAGTATTTTGAGTTAAGCATATTTCTTAAGCTAATATTGTTTTCATGTGAAGAAAATCGTTACATTCCCGTTGAAAACGACATTAGAGATAGTTTACATTTTTATCGAATAAAAAATACATAATAAGAGAATAAAATAGAGTTTTACTCGCGAGGGAGAAATATTGAATTTCAAGCACGTTACCGTGCAAGATATAATCTGGTGACTTAAAGTATAAATAAATATTCAATAATACAATATTGTTTAAATATCGTTTAGTAAGTATGTAGGTACTTTGGCACAATAGCTCTTTATGAGGTAAGACCTACCAGCAGCGTCCCGGCTTTGCGGCCATGGGTTAAAGGGTATGTGTGGTTAGCACTTAGCCATAAATACCGTTTATTAGTACACAATATTTGTATTATTCGGTGGATATCTTCATATTTTGATCAAGATATTAAAGCTATGATATTAATGCATATTTTATATATATATATATATATATATATATATACTTAATGCATGTCTTATTTTTTTTGTTTCAAGAATTATTATGAATATCATGTTTTGTAGTTAACGGTTTATTTATTCAATTTTTCTTCACCCTCTTAATTTTTCGTTATATTCATCCATAGTACGGGCAAGTTTCATGAATCTTTAATGCTCTTTTAATTTACACAGTCAAGCGCAGAATGGGGAGATTAGCGGTGTTTTCTTTCCATTACATTCGGGGCATTTACCGTCACCTAGGCAGATTATGAGTGGGCTGAATGTACGAAGTAAATTTGAAAAATAATTCTGCGATGGCGGTTAAGTAATGGTCTCGTACGTTTTACTCTGCTCCGCTGTTCCAGATTACTTTTTGACCGGAATGCAAAGACGAAAATGGAAGGGGAGTGAGAAGATTAACTTTTCGCAGAGAAAGCCAGGATGGAATATTAGAGTATTTTAACGGCTGTCAGCATAATTTACAAATGTTGTGCGAGCAGAACGTAAAAATAAATATAAATTACGAGCTAAAGCTTAATGAAGCGAAAAATCTATTCGTTATTTGTTTAAATTCCCAAAGTGAGAGCGTGAAAGCAAAGCGGAGAGAACCCAATGTTAATAAACTTCAAGGGAGACCCATTTCACAGCGAGACACAACCGAAAGCGATTTGAAGTGATTGTTTTACAAATAATGCCAGGAAAATGCACAGGTCTGCATGAATAAATTTGAAGCAATTAATCATGGGGAAAGTAGTTGAATCGGTATTCTCTATCCCTATAGTTGTGAGGCCTTACCCAGAATGAAATAATTAATTGTCAAAATCAGAAGAGTGTGCATTCTAACGAGAATTGTATTAAATTGAGTCACCAAGAAATTCACGCAATTGTTTTTGCAACTATATCACCCAATTGCTTTGGCATTGCTTTGCTTAGTAATGAAAGTATCTTCCTTGTCAGCTGATACATAAAATGAAACAAAATTTGTAATTGTACACTATCTAATTATTATGTACTAATATTAGTTTGTACTTTTCTTGATAATATTGTTATTTATTATCACTATTATTACTCAGTTTACTTCATCTTACATTACAAAACTGTATAATAATTTATCATCAATATATGAAACTGTGTTTCATCTGCACTAAAAATTATATCATTGTCGAAACACATTAAAAACTTTACTGAAAATATCGTCGAAAACCATTGAACTGTCTCTTGCGTAAACAAATTCACTAACCGGTGCTCCCGTCATTTCAATCATTTGAACAAGTACTTTTCTCAATTTACCATGAAAGTGAACAACGGAGATACACATCTATAAAGATTCGGTTGTTTCGATTATGAAAGAACTAAAGACACACAGTAAGAATGAAGGACTTAGTAATGATCACGAAAAAAAACAACGAAAATGTGAAAAACAATGTAATAAATTGACATTCTCGGCAAACTATGTTTATTAAGAAAGAGTTTAAATCAAAACTTTTCATCAAGTTAAAAATGAATCGAGGTAATAGACATTTGTTTTAATTTCTCAAAACAACATTTCGTACCATATAATTTGAGTTCAAATTTCGTGGCTAAATGATTTTAGAGCTTTCGTAATTTATGAGTTGTTTCATATTGTTTCTTTGCTTTCAGGTTTCGTCGTGTTCATGAAATCTACAATCTGATATTCGTGTTTTCAGTGCTCTGGTCTGGCAATAAATGGTGAGTTTTCTATCTGAATCATGTTTATTCTCGTTTCCTTCATAATAAAAAAATGTTTCTTTAGAAAATGCTCATTGTTTAATGAATAAAAAGAGCTAGAGTAATATCAATCTATGGCACTGGCATTTGCAATATTTCTTTTTCTCCTTAAAATCATAAAAATACATTTCCCCTTGTACAATTCAGTTTTCACATTCGGTATTCTAGGGACCAACGATCACATAAAACTATAAATTAAATATAGGATTATTTTACCGCCCTAATCACAAATCTGCGGAAAATGTATGTATTTCGTTGCTTAAGCAATATTTTTCTCGTGTTCTTAGAGATTTTATATTAAAATATTCATGATATGTGGGGTTAAAAAAGAAAAATAATATAAAAATTGCTCTTTAGTATTTCCTCGCAGAAACTCATGAAAATAGTATTCAGAACGCAGAAACTCACGAAATAGTATTAATATTGTTTTAATTATCACTCAACACTTGCAAGTAAATTGAAAGTAAATTGATTACTGTGATGAAGCTTCCCGTCGGATAGAAACACAATCATTTTTTAATGATAATATTTGCATTTTTTTCACGTTTCGTACGTAGTGTGTATGCAAATAAAAATTTCTCGAGTTACAACGAACGATTTCGGGGCAATTCAAATTGTTTTTGTGGGAATAGAAACCAATTAGTTTGTTCTTTCATGGTGTTTTGTTGGTTTTCGAGAGAATAACTTAAAAAGTCATGAAATAATCATAATAATAACAAAATAGTGTATAAAAGGAGAAATAATCAAGAGCGAGTTCCCAATGAGGGATGCTGGAGTAACATAAAATATCGTAGGAAATCAAAGAAAGAAATTATTGTATTTTCTACTTTTTTGAAATAAAATCACGAAATAGTATTAATATTGTTTTAATTATCACTCAACACTTGCAAGTAAATTGAAAGTAAATTGATTACTGTGATGAAGCTTCCCGTCGGATAGAAACACAATCATTTTTTAATGATAATATTTGCATTTTTTTTTCACGTTTCGTACGTAGTGTGTATGACTGTGAAAGTTGGGTTATAAGGAAAATAAAATACTCCTGAAATAAGAAATTGATTGTCTATAATAATACCAAGTAATTTCATCTCAGTAACCACTCAAAATACAAACGGTCCAAATAACCAAGAAGTTTAGAAATTATTAATAATATCAGTGTCGAAAAAATGAAGCCGTCATTGTCGCTGGCGCGTTTACTGCGCGTCTGTGAGCGTCGGCGGCGGCGATGGCGCTGTCACCAGCGACGCGGGCGAAGGGCGGGGCGGTGCCATTGGCGGCCGGAGGACGCTGCCGTCTCTCTTTCAAGCGGCGGTGGACCCCAGAGGCCGAGGTGGCGCCGGCCACGGGCGAGCACGGCGGGAAAAAGAGAGCCGCGGGGATGGTGAGCTTGCTGGGAGGGGAGGAGTGGGGGGGGGTGATCTCCCGCTGGATGGCGAGATTCAGTGGTGATCTACATTTCGGTTTGCGGGGTTTTCTCCATCCAGAAATCTCTCATCAGTGAGGCCCTGGTCAATCACTGGTCCCCTGTGTTTTAGGGGAGTGCATGTAAGTGTTAGTAAAGGATGGGGAAAGGGCGAGGAAAAAGAAGGAAAGATTACGCGCGGTCAACGGACCGTTTGTTAGGGAACTGCTCCGACATTAGTCTGGCGGTCAGGAGTAACGAAGGAAAACTCCCGATCAGTGCAGCCGGCCGGTAGAACTCTCCTCTAGACAGGGGCTGGATTTGACGTAGCTCTCTACGTAGCATCGAACGTCAATGGCAGATATTTGACACTACTACGCCATTCGAATCCTGGAATGTGCCGGTCGGAAGCTGCACAGTAACATCCGTTGGAGTTCTGCGAGGAGAGGTCTCGTGGAAGCGGCGCGCTGCAGCGTGGGCACGGCAGAGTTGAGGGCGACGTGGGTGGAGGGCTGATGGAGTCGGAGGATGAGATGCAAGTAGGGTGGCAGGAGAGGGCGGCGACGGGAGGTGCGATGACTGCTGCACATGTGCTCAGGCCGGGGGCACGCTTGGGGGGAGAAGGCATCAGTGACAATGCCGAATGCTGGAGAGAGAAGCTGGAGCGGGCAGAGTTAGATGTAAGGGGTGGCAGTGAAGGTCGTACACATTCATATGCTATCCATGGAGACCGCAGTGGTGTCAGTTTCATACTAGACGAGGAAATATGTTATGTAGCCGGTGGAGAGGAGTGTTAGGGATTGTATAGTGCAAAAAAATTGGTACCTGGTAGTTTCATGGTCACTGAAAGCGTTTCATATAGTATCTTTTTACGATTGTACATTATATGACGATATGCGGTCCGTGAGTGACTTTAGAACAATTGCCGGAAACGGAGTACGTCTTTGTAGAAATGACGTCTTTGTAGAAAGGAGACGTTTCATTGGCAATAAAACGAAGAATCACGCTCGGGCTATTTTTACGCTCTGCAAAACGTGCCTGTGTTTTATAGACTATTTGATTTCGCGAAATGCAGTGTGAATTGCTTCATAGGGGATACCGAACTACATTTGGACGATGTCATGCAAGTACAAGTATTTCAATGCATTAGAGCCGGGAACAGTGTGCGTTAATGGTGAATGTTAAAAAGAAATAATTCTGATGCGGAGGACAGATTGTATTAGAAACTTTCGGTTGACTCGTTAAACGCCTTCAACATGTTGAGAAATCAATATTACTAATTTCAGTGTACGCAAAAGTTGGAAGGAAACTGAGCAGTATTCAGTTGTCTGAAGTCGGCAGTCATGTTGGGAAGTGTCGTCGGTAATTAGATTGTTATGTTAGATACACAGGGACTTGAGAAAAATTCAAAAACAATGAAACAGCTTCGATTTTGTCTGAGAAGTGAAATTGTTTGATTGCACCGATTTTCGTTCTGCGCGAACTCTCTTACGCAGTGCTTCGCAAGTCACGCCTGAACTGTCTTGAAAAACAAGGCTTGCTGGAAGACGCCTCTGACTATTAAATACTTACTAAATAATATTTTGTTTGATTGTAATAAATAGATAAATAGCATGCGAGAGAAAGGTTTAATTGTATTTTATTTTAATTTCGGAAGTGTCTTCTTTCGTTTTATTTAACTTGTTTGCCCATTCGTATCAACTTTGATTCAGTATAATTAACAGCAACTAAATACACGAGCCTTCAAGTTGTGAATATATTGTTACTTTCTTATTATCGATCAGCAATGTAGCGTATAATTTAATACACGATAATACTGGGATTTCTTCTTTCGATACCACATTTCAATTATACAATTATAATTTTTATGAAACAGATATAAATGTCTTATTTCACTGGTTATATTTTAAAATGTGACCTTATGTGTAAAATTATGATGTAATCAAGCACGTTGAACTAACAAACACAAAAGGTGACATTAATCTGAACGGAAACAACCGACGAACATTATAGAATATCAATAAAATTGTAATGACATATATAAATAATTGTAATGTCATAACCTGAGTTTTTGCAGGGAAAACCGTGTGTGTGTGTGTTTATAGTACAACGGACTTTTTACCAATTTTAGAATATATTGAAACTTTGTCGCATTAGAAAATGTAAATGTTGCATGTGAAATTTCTGTTATAAAAAGTCAACATGATATAATTCTGTACAAAATCAGTAAAGGAAGTTAGTCAGTCAATCAATACAGAATAATTCATTTGAGGTGGATAAAAAACACCACTCTCTTTATATTATTAACAATACACTACTTTTGTCTGAGAAGCATAAATTCTCACAGAAATAATTTTTATTATTTTCCTATTTTTCTTAGCCTTTGTCATCAAAACTTTGTGTGCATATACAAGACTCGAAGTGCTGCTGTAGACTCGACAGGCCATTACAGCCGTTTGCGAATATGTATCGCAAACAGCAGGTGCACTGAAATTGTAACGGACGGGAGGAGAGGTAGGGCGCAATCTCAGGGACGTGCTTCTCAGAGAGCTTTTGTAATACGTACCCCAATGGCATCAATGCATAAATTTTTCCTCCATAAAACTACATTTTTCGATGGATATGCTTAGAAATAGCCTCAACGTTTCGACTCACAGTAACCATAACCTGTACGATCTAGGCGTTAGAGAAGAAGAGAGATTTAGTGAAACGTTTGTGCATTATGCAGGTGTTCCTCAGAAGAATGGCAAAAGAACCATTTTGCGTTGTGTAATAAATTGTTTTTTGATGTGGTGTATTGACTTGATAACTTGAAATGATTCACTCGCGTAACTGACGTTAATCCTTACCTTAAAATACAATACAATACAATTATTTTAATAGGTATCGATATTTTTCAAACGTACAATTACGTACTAAAAGATCTAAATATGGCAATGTGCCATTTGTACAATATGTTGTTACTCCTTGGCGTTTACGAATGTGCAAGGTATCATTAAACGAAGAATCATTCTTAATGTCTTCTGCACATCCACTGAAGTCTCGAGTTATGCCTATACTAAAAAATACAATGATTTGTAGTGCTATTCTGCACCAAAATAACATTTCAAAGATGGTAATATTTTCCAAGATTTCTACACTTTGCACTAGTCTCGTATATTGAAGACCAACATGCGCAGGACCTGATGAAAGCCTTCAGAAGCAATAATGTGAGCAAATCAGTATAACCTATACTATACTACGTTCCCCTAAAAATATTAACTAGTGGGCTCCAGAATGGCACAGACTTACCCGTATTAGTTTTCTATTTCTTATGGTCTTCTCTACCAATTCGAACATGCCACATACTCTTGCCTGCTGCCATCTATCACGTCTCAAAGATCTTTTTTTTAATTTTCTTGATTTTTTGGTTTCGTAATGGAGATTAAATATTATTTTACGAATATTAAAGAACAGTAAAACATCGTCTTAATGGCAATATTCTTTGAAACATTTGGAGCCGTTTTTAAAAAACTGGCGTTTAAGTGCAACTGTAAATTCGAAATTTAAAGCTCTTTTTCACAGAAAATTTTTCAGTTTTCGAAAAACTTAATTTGAAGAACTTTAAATCACAAATACTATAGTGATTACAAGTTGCTGGAAATGTGCATTCAATGGCTTTAGATATCTTTCCAAAAATGACCAGTTGTGGTATTTTTGAAAAAACAAAAAAATACACCGAAATTAACATTACGACATACTAAATAGAGCAATTACCACATGCTTGAAGAACAAATATAGAGCCGTTTTTGAGAACAATGGCGTTTGAGAGTTTCTGAAAATGCGGAGTTTTGAGGTAATTTTCACAGAAAACGGTTGAGTTTTCGAGAAACTTTGACAATATTTACAGCACATGTACTCGTTAATATAGTAATATGAACAAATTGCTGCAAATATAAATATTATCGACGTGAGAAGCAAGTCACAAAAATACATAATTGTTATTTTTGAAAAAACAAAAGAATAGAACAGTATGGCGTTTATGTAATTTTATAGAGTGCATTTAGAATAATTTCTACCAAGAGTTTAAAGAAAAAATTGTGAGTCATTTTTGAGAAAATATTGTTTTTGTTATTTTTAAAACTGCACATTTTGCACACAACATAAACTACTAAAATTTTCAACAAAAAAAATTACACGAACTTAATGAAATAACTCACTAAGGGGAACAAATTAAATTTGAAGGAAAAATGTCTATCTTCATTTTTGTAGTTGTAGGAAGACACCGAAACAAAATTCACACTTTTGAAATTTTCGAAAATTCAGTTTTACCGTGTAACCGTATAACCGTGAAAATTGAACCTATGCCACCTTTAAAAGTCTATGTTACTTTATTCTTACAAGAAAATTAAGGAAAAAATTGGAATCGTTATCCGCCCATTTTAAAGATTTTTTTCGAAGTCTCTAAGATTCGACTCGAACCTAGTGGACACGGATTTCTTCAATTTGGAAAAATCCTACTGGTGTTAATAGTGTTCACAGACACCAGACAGACGGAGGGACGGACGGTCTGACAGACGCAGTGTTAAAAATACACTTTTTCGGAATCAGGGAACCCCAAATCGTGTATTTCCGTTGAAATCTCGAAATCGATTTTCCGCATCATTACATAAGTTTCCCTGTACTACGCATATTACTCCGTGTATATGGGAGAGTAAAAAACGAATGAGTTGTAATTTTTAAACAATACAAATGTGAACGTAGACTATTGCTTTACAACGTAGATTGTTTTTAATTCATGAATTCTTATAATGTTGGATTTAAATATCATTAGAGGCTTCCATCGTGAGAGGTCTCAAGACCGCGCTCAGCCTTCCTGTGTACCCATCCACCACCGCTGGTCGTGTGCGTTGAAGGCGGCAGATGCAGATGCATTGCGGTGGCGCCGGGTGTTTGGGTCCTATGGGAATCGGCGCCGCTGTTCGTCCTTGAGGCGGCCGCACAAGCAGTGGCAGTTGCCGCCCAACAACCAGGGTCTCACTGCCCTACCCGCGCCCGGCCGACCAACCGCGGCGCGTGGCTACGCGACTCCTTGGACAAAGCTCAAGAGCAGAAGTTGTTTATATTTGCTTTTTGCGCGCCGTAGTGTACAGAATTCTCAAGCAATATCTCGATCACTCGAAACCACTTACCTTCGGTGGCTCGGGGCATGAACTAGGTGCCTCTGAAGATGAAGACCTAGGGATAGAGACCGACGGAGGTAGGATTGTATTTAGCTACATTTGTAGTTCGGATTCAATCGTTGTCATTGTTATAGAAGCCGTCTGCGCTGTCTGGTAGTTTTGCGTGGTTTCTTCTAACAGCATCCGGTGAATGCTGGAGCAATGCAATCGTCCCTTCCTCTTCCTTGTCCTATTCGCACCCTTTACTTACACACACGCGCACTACCCTACCACATGTGCAGGGCCATCAGTGGGGAGCTTCGAGCTAGTCCCGAATGGGGTAGTGCCCCGCTAGTGGGAAATATGTTTGGGAAAAAACCCGCAGGCCGTCGGTGGGTCGGCGCTGCATCTCGCCATCCGGCAGGCGAAGATGCACCGCCTCCTCCCGCGATCAAAACATGCACTACACTTATTGGACTAATAACATTAGCAGTTAACGCGGACCGCGGCTGAAGACCTGAAGTGACCAAGGGAGAGGTCGCTTACAGCAGCATTATATATATATATATAGCAGCACATGTATAAGTGGGTGTCAGGGTCTCGGCAATTCGAGATGAACAGGTCCGGGCCTTTTATCGAAAATGATAAATTTATTAAAATAGAAATATAAACAAAACCTTTAAATTTCAAAGTATGTATATTTCAATAAAAAATGTACTTGCGTAATATCATTACATTAATTGTTGATGATAAGTTAATTACATTTTAAAGTAAATGTTATGTTTTTGTTTAAGTACATTGTTTTTTTTTTCAAGCAGCAGTATCACGCCATCGTCTTAACATCTCATTGTCAGCTGGAGTTGCGTCAGGTTGTTGTACGGAACTAATCGAACTGCAATTTGCACAACTAAACTAATTGCAGTTTGACGAATTGGGTATAACAACAACAATGCTACCGTACCGGTCCAAAAAAATTCTTCGATTCTGCCAAACAAAAATTAAAAACAGATGAAAATGTTTCATGTCTTGGTAATTTTTTCGGGAATACATTTCTTTATTCTATTTATTTATTTATTTTAATTATTATTTTAACTCGGATTTATGGGAAACTCGAACAATTGACCCTCAAATTACAGAGACTCTATTGTAATCAGTTCTTTAATGCATTCATTTTTGGAAGCCATTCAGGTAGTTTTAGCAACAAAAGATTATTTGTTTGAAGAAGAACTGTCTCTACCACGTACGGATATTGACTTTGACCGTGAGAATAGTCTTTAAATATATATTTGTTTAAAACACGCATTTTTAAATCAATTTCAACATACTTAGAAATATTGTTTGTAACTGTGGACAAATTCTAACATATTTTAGGAGTACAGTATTTGAAAATATATTTTACTATTTAATTTTATCTACAATATTATACTTTGTATAACCCATTACTATTTAGTGACTCAATGAAGAATTAATATGCAGTTTTATCAACTCAAATAAAATATTATAAATTTACTAGAAAACAATATCTACTAAAGACATCGGCATTTCCTTCGAAATGTTCTAACAGTGTATATCATATATTATAGTATAATACAACGTAATATAATATAATATAATATATAACGTTATAATGTATAAGTATATTATGTATACACAATACATTATGTATATTATTTTATTCAATAAATTTAATCCGATATTCAATTCCAATCGATTCAATAACTTACACGAAATAATTGTGATTCGAGTTATATATCCAGTATACATCATTTATTAAAGATGAAGAGGAACAATAAGTCAGAGTCACCTCACCGCCCACATTATCGGGAGTTCTTACTGGCGAACTCGACGCTCTTGAAAAAATTGTTGAATTAAGTATTTTAAAAGGATATTGTGACTAATAAGAATAAAGAAACAAAAATACATTTTTCTTGTATGTTACAAATATCTATATTTATATTCAACATTAACATGCTCTTTTATAGGATTGCATTTGTAGTCAGTCTCGATTCTTTTCCTGAGAATATTCAAAGAAAAACTAGTATAAAATTTTGAAACGACCATTTAGTTTTACTTCCCCGTCCTTCACTGCCTCTCACTCAGTGCTTCGGAAAGACATTCAGTTTTGATTCAATCAAGCTCAGCAGTTTTCCCTCGTGGTAATCGAATTTAAAGTTGTATCAGAGCAACCAACACAACAATTCTAGCGGCGGGCAGTCGGAACGCATAGCGACACCGCCCCCGCGCCCGTCCACGCGCCCGCCCCCGCGCCCGCCCCTCGCTACATTGGAGCACGCACGCCGCCACACGCCCGCGCCATAAATCACGCGCAGAGCAGGGACGGAGGCGATGGGGGCGGAGGCGGCACGACGGGAGCGGGGACGGCGCTGTGGCGGAAGCGGCGGCGGCGGTAGGCCCGGGGACGATGTCGGCCCTGTGAGCTGGGGCGGTGTTGGAGAAAAGGGACGGTTACAACAGTGGTGGATGTGGGAGTGTTGATTGGGCAGCAAGAGGGCGATGTCAGCGTCGGTGGCGGTAAGGGCAACCGGCATGGTGGTGGAGGTGCCAGCTTGGACAGCGGTAGGAGTGGTAGTGACGGTGGTTGCTTGGATGGGAATACCGGTGGCGGTGGTGGTGGTAGCGAGTGGATGAAATGGTGGCTATAGTGGTGATCAGAGTGACAGCACCGGCGGACGCGCACGCGGAGTTTCGTGGATGGCGAGGTGTGCTACTGTGTAGTTGGCGGTAATGCGGAAGTGGTGGCGGCGATGTGGAAGGCGGTGATGGTGATTGCAGCTTGAGTAGTGATGGAGGCGGTGGCGGGAGCGGGAGTGGTGGAGTGGGCGACGCGATGGTGTGGGTGGGATCGGTGGCGGCAGCGACGGTGACATCCGTGGGTAGTGGCGTGGGTGGCGAGGGCTGGAGTTGACGGACGGCTACAGTGGTGACGACGACGTGGAGAGAGGTGGGAGCAGAAACGATGTGGTGGGGGTGGTGTTGGCGGCGGCGGCGGTGGCGGCGCGCATGAGTATGGGCGTGGGTGGCGAGGGCAGGAGCTACTGTGCGGGTGGCGTCAGCGAGGAAGGCGCGCGCCGGGGGAGGGGGGAGGGGTGAGGTCGGGAGGGGAGCGACTGGAGACGAGCCAATAAAATTAGCCGAACGGGTTGCTCCCGTGATATATGACACGCCGCCGCGCCGCGCCGCACCCGCGTTCGGAAGAATCAAGTAGTGCATCCGGTTATCAAACCGCGAGAGGCGCTTCGCGGGTGAGCGCGGCGGAGAGCTGCAGTTATGTTGCGCCGTGGCCGTATTCGATATCATCACGAACGACCTTAAATTACTCTAGTGCCGGTAAAACGAAGCTTAAATACTCATAGTTTTGCTGGAAATTGCTGTATTTTTGTTAAAATCATTATTTCGTGTAAAGGGAGTCCAAATGCGCAAAAATGATGAAAATATCATTTTTTTTGCGTTTTGAATACATTTTTAATTAATGTATAGTTTTTTGAATTAAATAAGTAAAATTTCATCCAATTATGCCATATCTAAGTTTTTTTAACTTTATATGGTGTCCAAGAGGGCGTAGATATTTTGGCTCATCGAGGATTTATTTGAACGTTTCTTTCTCTTTGTTTTGTAATAGTTTGCGCTCTGGTGTTAGGCATACTGTTTTCGGTAACAAGTTAGGATTGAATAACGTCAAAATATCAGCGTGTTTGTGATTGCTCAGCATAAGAACCAAGAAAGAACTGAAAATTTTAGGAGTCATTTCCCATAAGTTTAACATTGTCGTCCTTCGGGAACATTTTATCAAAAACTATTGCCCAAATGGAGGATGCCCAAATTTTAACAGCATATAGCACACCCGTTTATATACTTTAACCGGGCGGATTTATGAAATGTTAAATAATTTAGACAATATTCTTATAAAAGCAATTTTAACAAAACTTTAAGAATAGAGAAAAGTTTATGTTTAAAAAACTATTGTACAGTTTTTAAAAAGTAAACGTTTTAAAAACTATTGCGTTAAATTCTTATAAATAATTGATCATCACTAAAATTTCAAGCTTGTAAATTAAATAGTTTCTGAGAAAGTTTTTCTTTCATCAACATGGCACGACGTGTCATTCCGCTCCCGTGAATTTAATCTTAATTATTACTTTACTTTCAATTTAAACTGCTTTTGGATGAGCTCTGTTCACATATAAAGCAAGTGGGAGGATTTTTAAAGTTTAACGTTGTGAATGAGAATGATGTATGAAGAGTGAGAAACAAATTGCAAAATATATTTTTATGTTACAAAGCAATCATTGCTTTGACAGAGCAATATTGAGGTACTAAAAACATTATGAAATGTTTATTAAAAGTGGTTCCTGGTTGATATGAATGATTGTTAATTCATAAAGAATGTGGAAACGTTGAGAAATCACGCCGGGAAACAAAGATAACAGTGAAACAGAGAAACCTGCAGGGATGATGTCCGACTTGTTACAATTATTGTTTCCTCGTAAAATATTTCACTTCATGATGTTGCTTGGAGACAGCCGATGAGATAACAATGAAATAAAAGGTACTATTGAGAGTGATTAGTCCAGCTGAAGACAACCGAAATGAGTAGTCTCAAAATGCATTAATCTTAAAGTGCTTATGTAAATGCTATACTCGAAATTAATCTAACTGATACGGTAGTGAAAAAGAGTTTAGTTGTATGCAGATTACTTCAAATTACTTATATCTCCAAGACTTCTCTAATGTTTAACTACTTTATTGTCCGGGCAGTCCTCTAATATCTGTCTAAAGTCAACCATTTTATTTATTTATTTGCAACGATTGTTCTGAATAAGTTTGTACACGACCGAGAAGAAAACATTTTGATTACAAGTCTATAATATGTTTTAACTAAAAATTTCGTACAACACAAGTTATTAATTTTTCATATATTTTATTACAATGAGTTCGTAATTTAGTATAAAGATCTTTTGTTACTTCTTAGAATAAGTTACTATACTTTTCTGTAACCGTCACTAAATACGCTTTTTTTTCTTTCATTTTTGTTGAAAACAATTGCTGAAGAGCCAGTTCTGCAGTGGTGCCTGTCGCGCGGCGTGTCAGCGGGGAGGACGAGGGTGGGGAGTGGATGGACGGAGTGCGTGAAAGGTCCGAGCCGCTCAGATGGGCCCAAGTATTGCAGGTGGCCCCAACAGGTGGAAGCGATGTCGCTGCATTTGAGGCCATCACGCCCCGCGATACGCCGGTTGCCAGCGGGAGCTCAGGGGAGCAGGGCATGGAGATGAATCGACATGGTTCAGGTTCAAACACGCACATCCCGTATGCTATTTCGGGGACTTCATTTTAGTTTTCCTTTGCTTCTTCGCTGCTACTATTATATTTGGACGTGTTTCTGTTTGTTCTGTGTTTACTGTCTCGTGAACGGTTCTTCGTATATTACTTTCTCGTATACTCTTTACAGGAAAGTCATGTAATACTGCAGAAAAGGGCGTCGATATTTTGACAAATTACCGTTTTGTGGGTTTCTGATATCGTATAGTGGGTTTTATGCTCAAGTATGAAATATTATATTACGTACTCGTATGCAACGTATAATCAAAATACGTTTTTGATTTCTTGATACTTCAAGTGTTTTTCTTAAGACTATTCGAATGTGAAAGGCTATTCGTCCGTCCGTCTGTTTATAAAATGCATCAGTGCAACCCTTTAGAGGATTTTCAGAGAAGTGAGTATTCAGTGAGTCATCTGACTGACATTATGCCCCCTCAAAGTTTAAGAGATCTTTGAATTTTGGCAGTATTTTACATTACTTCTATATATTTGTCTTTTTTTCTAAAATGGCTCCAAGTTTTGCCTTTACAATTCTGTTTTAAATCTGGCGCCATTTCTATAAGGGTATCAAAACGCAGTACAAACTGCATTAAAACAATTAAATTTTGGAATTAATTAATTGTTGTGTTTTCTGAGTGAAATTTGTTCCTCAAAGATTTTTCCCCCTTAGATTTTTTTAATAATTTAATTTACTACAATTTTTTGTAGTAAACGAAATTGTGGAAAATTTGAGTAGTTATGTTATAATTTTTAGTAAAATCGTGACAATTTGGAAATAGAGGTGCTACTACAGCACCCCACAAAGTGTTTTTAACCCTCAAACTTATTTACTGAGATTCAAAACTAGGCTCATACATTCAATGGTTATTACATTATTTATGTTTCTGAGCTAGTCAAACGCTATGGCCACTAGTTCCGTGAGTGTTGTGCATGAGTTTTGTTACAGGAGGTTGCAATATTATTCCCGTACTGGATGGTGAGATCCGGTGCTGATCTACTCGTCGCCTAGGGAGGGTTCCCCAAACAAGAATTAATCACCAGCGGGGCCATCCCAGTGGGACAAAGTCTGAATGCCCTTCTAGTCTCCCACTGTCTGTAGTAGAGTTGTGCAAGTATGTTTGTGAAAGTTAAGAGTTAAGGTACAAAGAAGAGGGAGAAAGATTACACACAAGGTTCTTGACCCGTTTGTTAGGATATTGTTCCGGCATTCGTGTGGTATTGTCAAATAAACACGACTTACATTTTTTCTTCAATTTTGTTTATCGAAAAGAGTAGAGTTTGTTCTATATTATGGCAATTGTTCTATTTTCATTTAAGCCCCAAACATCACTTCAATATTGAAGCACAGTATTTTTCTTTATTACAATGTATTCCTCAAAATTACATCTTCAAATTATCTCACGTACCTTTTTTAAAAATAATAATACCTTTGAAATAGTTTATGTCAGCCTGAGAAAATTTTCCACAAATACATTTACATGATTTTCTGAAAAACGACTCCAAATTACTGCGTCCAATCTCTTGTGCAATATTAATTGAAAACCTTGAACTTTTACAAATAAAAAAAATGTACTTTTTAGGATCTTCCATACTTATTTGTAATCTATTTTTTTCAAAAAATGGCTACTGTGTTAGTAAGACGGAATTTTAGTAAGATATCCAATATTATGTTGATTGAAATTACAAATAAAACGAGATATGTGTTGCATCATCCCTAGCTTCTGTGTGCCTTGTATGGTTCCGTGGGTGAGGCCATCTTGTTCACTTCTGCACCAGCCCGCTCAGAAGCGCCCCGCTCATCCCGCCCGCCGTATATTTAAACTCACTCTCTAAACAGACAGTACAGATAAGTCATGGATTGTTTATTTCGTGGTGGAGAGACATTGTAATTCACGTGTTTTCCCGCCTCATGAATTTCAAGAGAAAATTGCCCAAAATATACTGAATTAACGGTTGTGTGACCAGGTTGATTTAAGCTTTGTCTCTACTACCTTCTTCAATAAATGTAAAATACCTATCAAAAGTATATTCTTGTAATGTTCAATATTTGAGAGCAGTTTCAATCAATCAAGGAACATTTAACAGTATATTACGTAACAAGGGCACAAAACAGGTGACTCGCGCAAGTGTTGCGTATACAACTTTTATATTTTGGTGTATCCTAGACGCTTCGCGGCGTTTCTTGCACTCTTCTTAAGGTTTTGCGCACTATTAGAATGCAAAAATTAAATGTTTCTCCCTGACAAAATAGCACCAGAAACCATGTTTCGCGAAAACATAAAAGAATATGGTTAACTAGCTGAACCTGTGTGCAAATATCGCACACTCGAACCCATTTTGCATGTTTTGACGGCCAAGGAGGTGTTACTCGGTGATCAATTCATTGATTTACAAAATCATTGATTTCGCTCATCGTCGCATCTCGTAAAGTATTTTCTGGAGCTTGCTTATTAAATAGAGAACGTTGATTTCTGAGGTAAGGTCGACAAAAATTTAGCATCCAGGTGATTCAAAAGTTAATAAGCCTTAACATTCACCTCAAAAAATACGTCTTTAATTTCTTAAAATCCAAATATTTCGTATTGTAAAATAGCTTCAGGTAAAGTAACCCTCAAAATGAAAATAAATCAATTTAGAGGAGCCGCGGCAACACCTTCATTGATTAGAGAATACTCATTTTGTTGAAATCCTTGTGAATCGTTTAAGCGCTACTCTTGTTTACTTATACACAGGTTTTTAGAGCTTAAAATGACATGTAGTACAAATATGGGCATACCCGAGAGTCTAGATAGATCGTATCTCTTTGTTAAGTCATGTAACTGCTCTGTAGTTGTTAGAGGGAACAGGGGGAACATGCTCCTCTAAGCGAATGATGCTTTATACTTTTACTCAATTTATTTAAAATAAATACCAAATATAGATATCATCACCTCCAAAACAGTGTTTCCGTTATGAATATATTTGTACACTCTTAGTTTGAAGCTAACAGTTAAATATTTCAAAGATGTTATTGAGGTGACCTAACTGAAATTGCTCCCCCGCCTACATTACCTTCTGGATCCACGACTCTCACTTGTGACCAGAGAGTATTTTACAGAGACGGCACTCAATGTTATTCTGAAGGTCCTTATTTTCATGGAGGGGAGAAGGTCGACCTCCCACTCCGACGGAAGCAACGAATCAGAAAGAAGTATAAGCGTGGGACGGCGATCTACCAATTGAAATGGAGGGCAGACGTTACCAGGAACATTTGAAATTACTTTATCTAGCAATTTTCCAATACGGCAGGTAATTAAAGATAAAAATATTTTACGTGAAATTAATGCGTAAGGTAATGAAGTCAGTAATTATCAAAGGATTTATAATTGTGAGATAGTTAAATAAATTGTAATGATGCAAGTGAAAATAAAAAAAAGATATTTCATATAAATAATATTTATTTGTAAAATATGTAAATACACATCATATACAAAAACATACAATATGCATTAAGAAAAAACCAGTTATGTAAAATAAAGGAACAGATTCTGACCAATCATCAAGTGCCACACTAATATTAAACCTAATTTCACTACAGATAAACAATACAAAATATAACCAAATGAAACATACAAATACATACTTAAAATGATATCTCTATATTATTTTCACCCTTTCTGTCACCGTCTTGGATGCAAACGTTATGGTGACAATTATATATACATATAAGGAGCGATCATCACACACACATGAAAACTGTTCATAGGATTGGTTGCCATTCTCGCTCTAGACGTCGTAGAGCTAGCATCGCTCCGCTTATCGCTGTGCTTCAGTGTTACGCTCAAACTCGTGTTTAGTGCAAGTACAAACGAGCGCCGCTACCAACGGCTCCCCATACTTCGAACGGTGTTGTTTTTTTGTTGTTTTTTTTTTGTTTTTTGTTTTTTTAGTGAAACAGTATTTTTTATAGTGCTTAACAGAATATATTAGTCGACAGTGAACGTGTAGTGCTGCAGCGAAAGCTGTATGTTCCCAACAAGTCCCCCCGCGCTGGGGGGTCTACTAGTGTC
>BOPP01000071.1:25741-41763 GCA_017312745.1 Gryllus bimaculatus | reverse complement strand
GAATTACTGCTCTGCAGACTTTGTTTACGAGGTAGCCGTGTGGCCCTCCTCAAATACTGTTAGCCGAAGGGCCAAAGATTATGTATATTAATAAATTGTAAATTAAGAACCCTGAACAGGCAGAAAATAAATAAAAAAAAGAAGAAAAAAAGGATTGGTTGTCTCGGCACCTTAGTGGTCGCAGAATCTGGGCGTAAACCAGAAGGCCCAGTTTTGAATCCTGGCCAGGGCAAACAATTCTTTGAAAAAAATTGAACTATTAAAATTATATCATTCATAAAAGAATTTTTAAAATCGTCATTTAGCAGTTGTGAAGAAATAAGTTTAGTAAGTAGTGTAAATTTCCTGGTAACAATCCCTAACTATTATACAAAGAGCTGTGTATATAGTTAACAAGGCAAACAGGAAGACTTTTATATGAGAAACAAACGCCTTTAATTTGGTACATATGTGTGTACAAGTGAAACTATAACTTTATTTACATTGCCAAGGCAGATTTCATATATTCTTTTGATCAGTGAAATATTGGAGTGTTACGGCTAGGATATTGAGGAAAAAATCCATCTTATGTGTTAGAAGAAGAGATGTTATGCCTTTTGTAGGAAAAGATATCGCGTAGATTTAACGGAATCTACTTCACAATGATTTATCCCAAAATACTTCTTAGACTTGTAAATTTGCATTCTGACAATATATTAATTGTCCAAAAGCACGGCAAGTAGCCAATAACACACAATATCACATCATACACTCAGAATTACATAATATTTCCTATTATATGTTCAATTGCTTGTAATTATTATGAAAAGATTTTCATTATTGGCCGTTCAGTCATGAAATTTTTTTTAAACACTGATGTCAAACTAAATTGAGAGACATTAATGGCGATTGAGACATACAAATCATTGCCACTTCTCAAACACTGGCTAACTAATGTTTGTGTCATGATACTCCCTATTATTATTGTCATTCCGCCAAATGGAAAATGTTCACATATTGTGACGTAGTGAAATGAGAATAAATTCAAATAACAAAAATAAAAATAGTATATTGAAAAGTGACAGACTAGTTACAATAAATTGCTAATTGTAAACACTCCGGCAACCTTTTCCTTCCAGTACTCTGCTTTACCGCAGAAAAAAAGCCACGCGTGATGCGAGCTGTCGGACTTCCGTCCCGTGACAATTACCGTCACATGGCCTGACGCCAAAATTTAAACCGGTCGCCGTCTGGCAGAAAGCACCCAAGATCGTCTGACCCTTACACTCCGGACATCTCGCCCACACTCCTACGCTCCTTGTGCCTACGCGTACTACGCTCTCCGATGCAAACTGAATGAGAGCGCGGGCGCAGATGGCACCGCGTTAAATAGTTGAGGGCTACACCACCACCTCACAAATTCCCTAGATAGGCTCGCCTGCTGTCCGCAAGCGAGGGCTCGCTAGCCAGCATCTTAGGAGGGGCTACACTCCCACCACACAAGATTCCCAGGTAGGCTCGCCTGCTGTCGGCAAGCGAGGCTCGCTAGCCGGTTTCCTAGGAGTTTACAACCTAAGGTTAATTTTAGCTCTGCCACGCTGTCTGCGTCAACTGCCAGAGCGCAAAATCCCGGAAGTTCAGGCTCAACCCCTTCCTCCCCCGCAGCGCACTTTCACCGACGTAACGGTTCTGGCCCTCGTGTTAACGACGTCACAATATGAATGTATTTCTATAGATAAAATGCAATAAAAGTGCTCTTTATAACTTCCTTTTCAAAAAATATTTATATGCATAACTTTGTGAAAATTTAGTATGTTTAGTTTTCTGTTGCAGGTTAAATTAAGAACATATTGAAAGAAAACAACACAAGAGACTCATAAATTCAAAATGTATGGCATGTCAATTTACATCCATGAGTTAATTCGCATGCATACGTATTGCAAACTTTTACACAAGATTTGTATCAATTCTTATAACATTATTTGTAATAATAGACTTGGAACAATGTAAATTACTCTAGTAAAAATTATCCATAACCTCCAACTATATGCACTGAACTCACATTTGACACTCTCAATATAGCTCACATTCCAGCCTATTTGTTTGGTGAAATAATACATTTCACAATAATACTAAGTAGTTTTAAAACCTGTCAATAAAGCATCTACTTTTTGAACAGACATATTTGGATCTGAATGGACCACGAGCAATACTACATACTATGGCATATCACTTGAAGTCCAAAATTACCACACAGCAGTACTAAAAGACGACCAAAATTGACAATATTATACTTCGTATCACATATTTAAATAAATGCCATCTCCATGATGCACGCTTTTCCAGCAGATAGGAAGCTGCCTGTAATACAAAAGGAGGCATTAATGAAATTCAAGATGTGTAGTGCTGTCTTCAACCTTCATAAAACAAGGTTTCTGTGCTCACCAGATCATGCAAGGAAGCCGGAATGAATAGTAGCTACAACATGCAAGGCAAGCCTGCAAATCAAAGAGAGAAATGATTGAGTTGAACAAATTTTAAAGATTTCTTATAATTACATATCATAAATGCTCAATGAATGTCACTTACACGTGCTGGCAAGCTTTTTCTAAATGCTCTGGGTTCTCCGTTAGGCACCTCAGGGCATTGTCAGGAAATTTTACTGAGGTTTGCATTCCACACAGCTGTTTTTTGCAGTCGACATATCTAGCAAGATGTGCTCTATGCACAGGTACCTCCTCCTGTTCATGTCCTCCGTGGACAAGACGTCAGTATTATATCCTAATTCCATCAGACATTTCATAAACCTATAATAAAATTTGTAATTTTTAAATTGCCAAGTATCACAAATATCCAATTTAATGTGTATTGCAAACAAAAATAATAGGACTACACAAAAACTGAGGGGAACAATATTACAGCAATTAATGCAATGTAAATAATTATCGTAATCATATGAAACCATTCTAAACAAACGTGCAAAATAATAATAATATCACTTACTTTGCAAGTCTTGTATTTTCCGTGTCTACCATTCCATTAATATGACAATTGTGAAGTGAAGAACGACTAAAATGCGGCATTTTCCTTCAAAATCTGGATTCTTGAAAACCACAAACTGCCGAACGTGGAGCTGAGAGACGGTTATGCTCGTTACACATACAAAAAAATCAAAATTTGGATGATTCGGATTCGTCAGATATCAGCACTTTTGGAAGGCACACTTTCTATTTTTTTTGTTAGTTTGCAAAAGTCGCTTTAGAGCGCTCCACAATGAGGTGCAGTAATGGCGGACCTACCATAAATCATCAGCTCCCCCACCACGTCGCCGAAATAAGGAATTTTCCCAGCCTAAGACGTGACAGACCCCTGCTTGTGACTACCTGCGCCACGGGGTCAGCTGCTGACCCACGAGCCCATTCCTCAGGCCGTCACCCAGCTGTTGCATCGGAATTGCATTCTTCAGAATACATTTTTATATTCTCCTAAGAGGCGTGCAAGTGCACTTCTCTATGCAAAATTCAAACTTCACGTTCTGTCTCGTTTTAAAGCCCGCGCGTTCTTAATCAGCAAAGGTGCGTGATCCACAGACAGTTGTTCTCTACGACGAGATTTCGTGTCTCTGTGCGGCAGTTGCATCGTCCATTGCTGTAAACAACGAGCTCGCCAGAGTGCGATTCGCTGTTGTTTTCTCGTCCTAAACTGCGACTCGCTTCCGCCGGAAGTCATCTTTCCTCTCGCAGCCCTTTCCACTCTCGCACGTATTCCATGCAGCGCCCGCGACCCTTTTTAGGGACGCCAGCAATTTATGGTCTCATAACTGTGGACTGCTGCTTAACACTTGTGCCCTCTACGTGCGACCGCTGAGGCTCCCTCAACTGTTTTATTTTTTACCACGCGTAGGAGACGTATTATTTTGATTATGAACAATTTAAATATTTCAATGATACACTTAAGATGGTTAAAGCTGGAGTATTTGTGGTGTTTTGTTTTCATCAAATGAACTTTATACGTCTTGAAAAATTAATACTCTTATTCTGAAGTCTGGTTAACGAGGATTGATCAATAGAACCAAACAAATAAAAACATGGTTTCCAACGTTTCGGAAAATGTGTTTCAATTCTTTGGGCTAAACAAAATGAGAAAAAAGCAAGCAAAATCATATAAGGCTGCCGAAAGGTCAGGCTGTCAGATAGAATTGTACAATCTTGAAACAGTTTAGCACTAAAAAAATTAATACATGAATTCCATCCATGAATTCATAATGATTCCATCCATGAATTCATAATTCCATCCATGAATTCCATACATGAATCTATAATGAGACGGTCGCACGCGTCAGATTTCGACGCATGTTTTTCAATTTTATTTCGAATAGTGTTGGAGCGCCCGAAAGTGTAGAGCCAATAAAGTGGCAATTTATCGCTATCTGCGGCCGTTCGCACGCAGCCAGAGAGAGCAAGGCTGTATTGTGTAATCACCAGGCGCGGCCCGGGGCCCGCGATGCGTCAGCCGGGAAGGGCGCCGCGCAGGTAAACGTCGCGACTCATCCACCAAGGTTTCCTAGTATTTCCGTCAAGTCTAATTTTTTTCTGCATAATTCACAATCTGTTCCTATCGGAAAATTAAGCAAATGGTGTCAACAGATACATATCCGACTTGAGCTTTTTATGTCATTGAAAAATTTCATTTACAAAATCGGTATGGCAAATCTAAAATACTCTCTCTCTCCTCAGTCTATAGATATGCTCACTGTTATCTAGAAGGCTTGTTGGGAGGTGATTTCGGTGGTTGTACAATCTTCTCTGGTATGCTTGGCTTTTCGTAGCGATGACTTCCTCCAGCGGGACGATGTCGAGGTCTCTGTATATCGTCTTGTTTGTCACGTACCATGGTGCGTTGCATAGTTTTCTTATTGTTTTAGCTTCGAATCTTTTTAGAATTTCTAGATTAGATTTACTGGAAGAGCCCCACAATTCAATACCATAGGTCCATGTTGGTTTGATTCTAGTTTTATAAATCTGTATTTTGTTAAGCAAAGACAGCTTTGATTGTGTGTTTATTAGCCATGACAATTTGAGGACTTTAAGCTGCACTTCTTTTCTCTTAGTTTTGATGTGGGTTTTCCAAGTTAGGCGTCTATCCATATGCAGTCCAAGGTATTTGATTGTATCAGTTTCGTGGAGTTCTGTGTTGCTTAGTTTTACTTTTGGGCAGTTTTCTTTTCTTAGTGAAAATGTTATATGTTTTGATTTTGTTTCATTTACGGTGACTCGCCAACGATGACTCCAATCTTCGATTTTGTTTAGATGTTCTTGAAGATGTTGTGATGCGCAGGAGGGATCTTTATTTGCAGAAAGAATAGCTGTGTCATCTGCAAAGGTGGCTATTGTAGTTCTTTCTGTAGTTGGTAAGTCTGAAGTTGATATAAGATATAAAAAAGATCCAAGAATACTTCCTTGTGGCACTCCTGCAGAAATAGGTTGGAATTCCGATAGAGCGTCCTGGTATTTCACTTGACCTAGGCGATCGCAAAGATATGATTTGAGAAGTAAATAGTAGGAGTGCGGGAGAAGTTTTTTTTTATTTTAAATAGAATTCCTTCATACCATACCTTGTCGAATGCTTGTTGTATGTCTAGGAATGCTGCAGAACAATATAGCTTTTTTTCCAGGCTTTGAGAAATTGTGTTTACAATACGATGGGTCTGTTCTATTGTTGAGTGACCTTCTCGACAGCCGAATTGAAAGTCAGGAATAACTTCTTTAATTATATGCTTGAGGCGCTGTAAGAGAAGTTTTTTCAAATACTTTTGATTGGACTGGTAGCAGGCTAATAGGTCGGTACGATGTCACTTCCGTGACAGTCTTTCCTGTTTTTTACGCTCGCAATTATTTGACTGTATTTCCATTGACAAGGATAATGGCTATTTCGAAGTATCGCGTTGAATATGCTTGTTACAAGTTCATATCCTTTACTTGGCATTTCCTGTAACATCTTGCCGGTAATAAGGTCAAACCCTGGACTCTTTGCAGGATGCGTGTGTTTTTTGATTGTTTGTTCGACTGCTTGTGAGTTGAAATGCTTTATGGGCCGAGATAACTGTAAAGGTACGTCCAGATTATCTAGCACTTTATTTTCAATAGTACTTACATTTCCCGCTGGTTTGAAAACTGAAGCAAAGTGTTTTGCTAAGTATTCGACCTTTTCTTCTGCGCTTCTTGGCCACGTGCCATCTTCTTTTCGAATTGGTGAGATGTGCTGTTGGGGTCGCTTCAGTTTTCTAGTTGCTTTCTAAAACGAATAATTAGTTTAAGCAGTAGGTGATAATGCTTGAATGTAGTTAGAGAATGATTTGTTTTCATATTCCTTAATTTGACGTGTTAATTGTCTGGCTGCTGTGTTGTATTTTATTTTGTCATCTGGTTGTCGTGTCGTCATGATGTTTTCTTCAGTTGTTAGCAGTGCGTTTGCAGATGGTTTATTGTTCACGTAATCGCGGTACTTGTTCCAGTTTGTCTTGTTACTTGTTAGTTTTAGAGGATTGATTCTTTCAGATATATTTGAACTGATGGTCATTTCTACTGGGGTGTGGTCTGAAGAAAGGTCGTAGCAAGATTTTACTTCTACTGTACCAAGATGCACACCTTTCGCTAAGTCGAAGTCCAGGAGGTCAGGAAGCTTATTGACGTCAGTGGGCCAGTACGTAGGTTCACCAGTCGATATAGTAGAAACTGTTTGTTACGTTAAGAAGGTTTTTTCCTTGTAGTGTGTTGAGTCGTGAGCCCCAATGCTGTTTTTTCGCATTGAAATCGCCTCCAGGTATGAATCTTGATCCTAGTGTATTTATAAAGTCTTCAAATTTTTGTTCTGTTATTCTATGTTTGGGCGGGCAGTATACAGATGTTATCGTCAGTAAAACTTGACCTTCTGTCACCATTACAGATGTTGCTTGTATTTCTTCAGTTTTATATTCGTTCATTTCGTTATGTTTGATTGTGATCCGAATTATTATAGCAGTTCCTCTATGCGCTGTACCATCCGGGTTATTGGTATTATATATCATATCCCGGTATCTTTAAGTAGGATTTTTCAGTGAAGTGAGTTGCGGATATTAGGGAAGGGAGGGGAGGGAAATCTGAGGCGTTTGGCACTTTTGTTTCTTCTTGTCGATGGTGTCTTGTTTCTCTTCTGTGCTTGCTACGTTTATTAACGTTGGTGTATAGTTGGCTGGATGACTTCGCGAACATAGCGCGCATGTTGCCGGCTGCGTTGCATCTTTTTTGCATTCGTCTGTGAAGTGTTCTTCACCGCATTTCACGCACCTTGGAGTTGCTTTGTGTGACCATACTCTTGACAGCGATGGCATTGCACTGGAATTTTCTTTTTGTACGGTGCTTCAAATTCTATTTCTGCATTTGCAAGTGTGTCGATATTGTAGATTTCTGCATTGTTTGCACTTGGTTCTAAGACTACAAAAAAGAGCGATAGCGGCTTTTTGCTTACTCGATGAAGTACATTGTGCATGTTACGAACGGTGTGTTCCTTGGATTTGAATTCAGCTTTTACTTCCTCTATGTTTGCTGACAGATGCAGGTATCGAAGCACTACACGAAATGCTCTATCTTTCTTTGGATGATAATTGTGGTATTTGGCCTCGGATTCGTCAAGTTGCTTAATTATTGCTCTGTAAACGTCGATGGTTTTTGGTAGCACTTTTACATCCTCGCTGTACATTTTGTACGTAAAATCCTCGTCTTTTACTTGTAGTTTAAGAAATTCTATTAATTTTGATACATTAGTAATACTTTTCACGAATATTGGCGGTATGTTATGATCTATGGGGGGCTTTTTAGGAGTTTCAACTTCGGATTGGTCTTCTAACACTGCATGTTGAAGCGTAAACACTGGCGCACTAACATTCGAGGGAGTTGGCATGGCCTGGTCACTGTAGGCGTGTTTTTCTTTTTCGAGGTTGTTGCCACTCTAGGATACTCACGGTTTTATTTGATGTTGTTTCAGACAACCCCGGACCTAGTAGTTGTTGAATCCATTGCTGTGATTGTGTTCCATGAAGTTCCCAGGGCTGGCCCTGGTGATGTGCTATATAGAAGCCTGTTTCATCTCTCATAAGTAGCTGTTGTTGATTTATCTGTATTAATTGTGAATCCTGATTCATTAAATATTGATGTTGCTTTAATTTTTGCTGCGCATTTGTAAGTTATTTGTAAGTAAGGTATTTGTAAGTTAATTGGATCACTGTTTTGCCCCACGGGGCCACTTATACCTTGACCATTTATTGGTGTTGAATTAATATCACTGAATTCACAGTGATGATTTAATGCTTCCACTGCTCTAGCGTCGTGCTGCCCCGTATCAGGGGAGCCACTTGAAAACATTGTCACTATTACTGTACACTGAACTCGTAGAGTCGTACTCTGCTAAACTTATCTCACTGAAGTCGCCCGTGAAGGAGAGCGCTCGGCGCACATCCGCTCGCTACCGTGTTCAGGCGAGAACACGTCTAAATTTCATCCGAAATCCGCGACGCCAACCGTCGCCGAAGACGCCGCGATTGGACAGCGCACCCCGCGTGATTCGAGACTACCAATCGCCGAAAACCAAGCGGAAGCGGGCCACGTGACATCGCGACCAAGGGGAGGCCACTGCGGCCCTTCGCTCGTTCATTCAGATGAAGGTGGCGAGTGAGTTACGTTGATTTTCATTCGGATAGATGTGAGCGTGTAAAGTTGATTTTTATTTAGATAGACGTGGCGGACGAGTGAGGTGGACTTACAGATTCGGATAGTAAAGTTGACGCATTGCCGCACGCCACTAAACGCTGCTCTGCGCACCGCGAAACGCCACTGCCTACGCCCCATTGCCGATCGCTCACGTGTAGCCTGGACTGGGCCGCACGCTGGACAACCGCCGTGGGGTGTCAACTCAGCGGCCGATGACTGCCAGAGCGCCTGAACTTGCGGACAGAGACGCGACCACCGCCGCCTCGGACCACGCTGCTGTCGCACGTAGCCGCCGCCCGCTGCTGCGCCGGCCCTTCGAGGGGCGAGGGGGGCGGCAATCCGCCGCCACCGGACCGTCGTTCCTTGCTGTTGCCGCGCCGCTAAGTTACTGTCCAGTAAGGTAATGAACGTACGAATAAATGAATAAATAGTAAATAAATACATTTCGCAACATTTTGTCACAGTGTTGTAAGGCATCATCTTGGCTACAAATGCAGTATTTTTTTTCTCTACCAGGGAAAAACTTTTGAAGATGGGAAGATATAATTAATGAAGTCATTCAAATCTTATTTTTACTCACGAAAGGCGTTTCATAGTCTGTTCTGATTCTGAAGTTCATTAAAATGTGATTATTTATTTGCTCGTTATATCTTAAATACAGAAGGTACTCAAGACTAAATGACCAATGTAAGATAAACTAAAATCTCTAAGGGAATAATCTAAGGAAGCAATCTAACTAAGGGAATAATGAAACAGACTCTTTATTCTGTGTAACAATAAATGTAGAACTACCATTTTTTGCCAAAACATATATTACTGAATGTATTTTCCTGACCGACACATGTACAAAGAATGATGAGAATTTTTGTACTTATATATCTCCATGTCATCTTAAAATTTTCTAAGAACTCAAGTGAATTAAAAAATATTTTGTGTCTTAGAACTCGAGTGAATTAATTCTTAAATCATAGACTTATACATTGAAAACTATTATGTGGAAACTTCCCGGTACATCTGTTAGGATATAATTCGATAAATATTATTTTGTAAATTGATATTATGAATACCAGTGAAATCCTCTAATTAAATTTCCATCGAAAATTAAATTTTAAGTGATATAGAAAATTAATTTTTGGCCATTTCCATTTTAATTAAATTCTTTAGATTGGGTTTGCGGATCCCCAATCGATATGTTTCTAAGTCTACGTAAGTATTTCGCTTTTGCTCTCTGCTTCTGCGATTGGCTGTTGTCTATGAAGCTTCGTCTCCACTTCTTAACACGTTAAATATTTAACGAGTGCATGCTGCGTGGTCGCATCATGGTCAGTATTTATGTTGAATTTTACACCATGAACAATGTTTTGTTACTTGACTCAATAAGACATTGTTTTGCATTCCTGCTAGAAAACAATCTAACGTCGTAAGATGTGGAGATGGGACTAATATACGTTTAACATGTAATTTTATATTGTTAAATTTTAAATAGGTGCGACGCTCTTTTACAGAGATAATGGGCGCGTATACTTGCCTTGGTTTGCCTAAGTTGAATCTTATTTCAGCTGAAGTACGTGTTTTTAATAAAATGTTAGTCTGTTACCTGTGGAAGTTTACCTAACAAGTCTCTTTTTATTTTATTTATGAAAATTGTTAGTAATAGCCCAGTTGGAGGCTGGCTGAGGAGGCACATAGACAGTTGAAATATCCCGGAAGAGCTAGCAGACAGCCCCTTCCACCCACACCTTGTTAGCTTTGATATCAACTCGGAGGACCACAGTGACAGGGACGCTGTCCCTGTAAATGTTTATATCTACAGAGGGAGTACTGTTATATTCCGAGAGTTCACTTGACTTGTAGTGATTAAAGAGAAAAAACATATAATTAAGACTAAGGTCATTATACAATTAATTACATAAATGATTACACTAATGTTAGAAAACTTTAGTGAATTTAATAGCCGTAGGCATCTACAGTGAAAAACTGTGTTGATTGGAGTTAGCATTGAGGCATTGAATTACCCATTTAAGCATTTACAAAGACTATGTTAGTTGCGGTTAACAAATAAAACATGGGCTGAATCACGTGCTTTTGCTGCGTAGACTGGTAGAGTACGCATGGGCACATATCGTGAAGTCTTGTAGAGTGCGCACGCACGGGGCACGCGTTGTGATCTGTCTGGAGAAGACACTGGAGCAACAATCAGCTTGGTGAAGGATTACTGGTAACTGCAGCAGTTGCATTAAATGTCACGGAAGCAGACATTGTGGCACAATAGGTGTGTTGGTAGCACGTGTGTTAGATTACATTAAACGTAAGTTAATAACTGTTTAATAACTAACACGGCTGGTGGCACATCCAAAGTTTATGTTGGCATGAATTGAACACATGACCAATTAGTGCAGGAGAATGTATTTTAACACGTGGTTCACTCGGTGCATTTAACTAGTGAATTCCAAAGTCCTTTTAGTTTACGTTGAAATAATAATTCGTCTAGTAATTGAAAATGTTCGTTTACGTGAAGTATTAAACTTACGTGTATGTGGGGCATCAGTTCACTTGAAACACACGCAATATATACCAATCCTGGGAATTAATCACTTCCACATTGAAACTGGAAGGTGATGTGTCCATGAGGTTATGCATAGGTCATGTCCCACACATTGTGCCATGGGGCTAATTAGGAGATGCATATGCGAGCAATTATGAACACGTCTGCTCTTGCCAGAGACATGGTATAACACTAACGGTTTTGTAAATTCTTCTCTTGGGCCAGCGGTAGGTGTGTTTGGCCTAAGTGTGCAAAGTCCGGCTTGAGCGGCAGTTTCACACGCTCGCTTGCGGCTGAGTGAGTGGATTAATTGACAATTGCAGAAGTCGGCGACAGAAATAGTTGAACATAAAGAACAAACCCGAATCGTTATTCTCCAGAGCCTTCAATTGAGTTATAAATTAGCTGGGTACGCAGGGAGTTCTATCAAACCCTGATAATAATTTTACATTTCTTGCCTCAATGACACTCGTAGAATGTGACATTTTAATCTAAAGAAGAAATGGATGGCTTGTTGTGAAAAAGTATTGTGATTTACTACTAATAAGTAAATATTATTATAAAAATGACGCGATTTTTAAAAATCTTGTGGTTTAACCTCGGTATTTGATTGTAATATTTTAAAATATTACATTTTAGTTGTAGATAACACACCTCTATATTTCTATCTCGTATGTTCTTGCACTCTTTCTGCCTTTACGACATTACGTTCTTGCCCTCTCCTTCACAGATAGCTTGTTGTTATTTTTGTCTTCCACGTAACCTCAAGAAATATGTTGTATGGACCGTTTTGAGGAACTAAATTATGAAGTCTTTAAGTGTAATTATCCAAAAACGTCTTTTAAAAAATATATTTCTTCTCGTTCGAAAAACTGTCTGTCGAGGAGGTTCATTATATATACATAGTTTGTAGATTTTTGGTAATGGCCATTTATAGGTTCTTATTTTTATTACTTGAAAGGACGTAATGTAGTCGTTCATTAGGCCAAGCAATATGGAGTGAGGTTGAAGGTCGTTTCAATTTTTATTATTTTAACAATGCTTCGAAATTATTATTGTTTGAATAGGTCTTTTGGTTATCTGGATTTGATACATTGGTATGTGGAAATTAAACTTAGACTGAAGATTAGACAGGGCGAAGAGTAAAGGTTTTGATAAAAATCTTGAGCTATTCGTATTATTTGTTGTCTTAATGAAAGTTCATATAAAACTCGAAGAATATGGCTGTTTAGAATGAACCAAGAGGCAACTAAAGTTCTTAAAAAATGTCATAAGTAGAATTAAAGATTTATATTATAGCAGACGACATTCAACTTTCAAAGTGGAACGAGCATTCATTAGAAGAAAAAGTTTTGATACTTTTTGATGATACTTAATAACTATTACATTAACATGAAGTTTCCATGTTAATCAAGCAGAAAGCTAAAAATTGGTACGCAGTGTAGCTTCAATAACGACCCGCCTGTTCCGTACCCAAGCACATCTAGACCGTTGCGCAACGCTCTAATCAGATTTATTAATTGAGGTTACGCAATCTCTGGTGCGCCACCCTCTTTGAAAGCAATGTGTGAGTCACTCTTGGTAGAGACTTCACGTCCTATATGAGCGTAGGAGAAAGAGGCGAGAGAAGTCTGGTTAATAGAGTTGAGCACTGAAAACAACGTGCTCAGTTCGCAGAATTGCAGCTCTTCAACGGGACGATTCAACTCGGAGATATTTCTCTTCTACTCCGAGGCAGTAATTGGGCTAGCACCCTTGAGAGCTTTTACCGAGATTCACCCTTTGCTTGCGTATTACGGGTTGGCGTCGAAAATTAAGAGGATTTCTGTTCAGGTAGTTAATATTCTTACTGACCTGCTAGGGAAAGTACCTTAACGAAAGAAATGCTTAATGATCAGTACTCAGACGTCGCTTTATTGCAATTTAAATAAGGGTTCGATGTTGTAAATATAGTGCTACAATGTTAACTACGTGTTAAATGGCATAGAATTCGCGCTGGAAGGAATTTAATGTTGTGGATAAATATTGGTAAATGCACCGAAATACGTGATTCAGTTCATTGAGGGGACTCCCAAGAGGAATAACTTTTCAAAGGAACTTTAACATTTCTCTGGAAGATATTGACTTCCCCTGCACATTTAGAGTGTTTATATAATTTATAGTATCTATTACATGATTACATTACACGAAAGGCATTTAACGTTTTTTATTCTTACTTGTAGGAACGTCGTGAAAAACACAGAAATTCATATAGAATATATTTTAGAAGCTTTTTTTATTCATATTCACACATATTTTATTACAAATGTAAATATTACAATATGTGATACTTATAAGAGATTCGTATACCTCTTAAGAAATGAAATCAATCAGTTTATAATTTAACACATCTTATTTTTGAAAATAGCACCTACTGCTTCTGTGATTACTTTCGTTGATTCGTCAGGTATGGCGTTTTATACTGAGTAATTGTTTTTGCCCACAGAGTTAGCAATAAATGGAAAAGTACAAACTGTGCATAATGCAACTTCATTATCTAAATTAAATCCTTAAATAAATGTTGTATTCGTCTCAATTTCAAGTTTTTGGAAAATGCAAAGCACTTAGAGTAATTGAATTTTGTTTTTACCTTTTCTTTTTTTCAAATGAACTAAATTTCAACTTTTAATTCTTTTTTGTGGTCTGTAGTTATTGCATGTTTGCAAACATTGCAAAAATTTTACTTGTTTTCTGAAACCAATATACACACTGTACTAATGACATGTTCCTACTACGAGTATATAAAACTAACGTAATGAGATAGTGTTGTACCGATTGTGATAATTTGTTGTAAAAATATGGTTAATATTTTCCCTAGTGTACATAGATCATTCTTCAATTTAGAATTATATTATTCCAAATAGAATGGATTTCGAAAATGAAGCAAAATCTTGACACTTTATGTGCACATTGCTTAGTCTACAATTTTTATTTTGCCATATTCATGAAAAATACTTAATCGGCGAAAAGGTAGTTTGGTGACTTGTTCCACCCTAAAAAATATGTGCTTCAATTAACGTAAAATTTCTTAGACGTTGTAGACGTGTTTGGTAATATATGGAATGCCGCTTTTGATATAAATTTGTCCATTTGGGTTAAACCAGCACGTTTATCGGTGTAAAAAACTGTTTTTTCTTGCGCCTACAAACGGGAATAATATGTTTACTTATTTATTAGACACTGACAATTTAATATGTCCATCACTTTGGTAGAAAATACTTCGATTAAAACAAGACTTATGATTACAATAGCAACGAAATTAATTCGTATAATTACTTCGTCGTTAATATATATGATTCTCAGATTTATCGTTTAACAGAAAACAGACACTGAAGGGTCCTGCAATGGTATAAAATTAAAAAAAAATAGTTTGCATTATATTCAGCATCAATCACGAATACCCCATACGCAAGTTTAAGTATTTTGAAAAAAATTCTTATAGAGTATTCATGAAATATAATAATTATATGCAAAGTATTTAACTATTACATATTTCATTGAAACATGATTCGTTTAATCTAAATACTGTGTATTTTACAGTTATGCAGAGATGTTGTCTCCTTTGTTTCGAAATTATTTCTGGCTTTAATTATTCATATCTTGTGATTTCAGTCTCGTAGTCTATTCAGCGCTGTTTGTTCAAAAGGATCCCACAAACATCCAGTTTGTCTAAAAGGATTCCTCAAACATTAAGTTTCACTGATAAAATATGCTTACTCAAGTCTCTCCACACTATCAGTCTCCAGGCAGGCTTCTTTACGTTGCAAACTTGCAAAATAAACAAATGCCCTAGAATTTCAATAAGCAAATCGTGGGAAGCAAGTACGAAATTTACAATGGTGTAAAATTTTTTATTGTAGTTAGTTGTATGCCTCGTGATACATTCGTACGTTTCCAACATTTGTCATATTGAAAAATACGAATAAACACAGGGTCATTTCTTTACCGGTCAATTGAGTTAAAATCATCTTTCAGCAGGGGATGAAAAATGTGTTTAATATGACTGGAACTTGGATTTAAACTTCATTATGAGGAAACCAAAGAAATCGATAAAAAATTAAAAAAGTAAGTAAATAAATTCTAGTATTTATCAATGCACCTATTACCTTTTTTTGCGAGATATTTTTGTCTTGGTTGGTTATTCTCTGATTGACTTGGAAGATAAAACTAAAAAATTCGTGAATTCACGATTTATTGAATCGATTGTAGTTTCTCGTGCCAAGCTGGGCCATCCCTGTCTCTAAACCTTTTCATTGTACTAGAGTAGTCTTTGAAATAAAAACAAGTCTACGGTAAATTCAGTGATGAGGAAAGTCCTATATACACCGTTCTCTTCGTCAAGTTCCATGGACACGTATCGCAAAAGACTTGCATTTCAAAAACTTGGGAACTCCAACACGAAATATTCAAAGGACTTTTCATTCCCCGTTGTGCGTCTTGCGGCGGGGAGGGGACGAAAGAGGGGCGGTGGGGACGGCGGGACGGGAGGGCGACACTTCGCCCTCTGGGGTGCAAGCGCCGCGGTCGCCTCGACGCTCAAGTTACGCGGACTTTTCTGAAGATAGCAAGTCAATTCCAGGCAGCGGCGGGGGAAGCGGCTGGGTGGATGAGCTGCGGGGGCGAAGTAAGGCCAGTTTGGGATGGAGGGGAGATGGGAGCGACGGGAGTCGGTGACCGCCGAAGGTGGCGGCGACAGGTGCGGCAAAGGGCAGCGG